>OU612047.1:137343059-137591639 GCA_914767935.1 Coremacera marginata | reverse complement strand
GTTTTTCGTTTCACAGTTGGAGTTGATTGTCATTAAATTTGTTTAGCTTTAATAGAGGAAAATTCTTTGGTATAATTTTATTAAAT
Organism: Coremacera marginata; assembly: GCA_914767935.1. Lineage (NCBI taxonomy): Eukaryota > Metazoa > Arthropoda > Insecta > Diptera > Sciomyzidae > Coremacera > Coremacera marginata. The sequence goes on along the minus strand of OU612047.1, from coordinate 137,591,553 downwards.
AGAACAGTTACTGTTTTGTCTTGTGTACTACTGTAAACAAACAAAAAATACCACTATTATGTAATAATGTAAACAAAGTAGAAACAAAATCAACAAAATATATTCAAAATGTTACAACATCATCATCGGATGATCGGAAATTGAAATTTTGTATGTTAAAGTTTATGTTGTTTTTGCTGTTCACACATGAAAAAGTAGGTTTATTTGTTTTAAAGTCACCCGAATAATATTTGTATTGTTTGGAATGCCCACACACTATTCACAACTTAATACACACAATAGACTTAGAAGTTTGTGTTTAAATGCTGAATTTCTTTTGAATTTCCTTATTTTTGTATTGTTATTGTGACAGCAACAACACTGAAAGAAAGAAAATTTAATAAACAAAAAAGGGTTAAAAAAATATTAATGTTCAGTGCATTGATTTCAATGTAAAATTTAATCAGTACATTGATTCCAATGTACAATGCATTGGCTTCCATCTGCAATAAGAACCTGTTCTGACACTTAAAGAACGCATTCATTAAATTAAAGAAAAATTTATTGCTTTAAAAAAACATCCATGATTCCGCATTGGTTTTGGCGAATGCTGCACTTAGTAGCTTCTAAGGTTAGTGAACTGCAGAAGTCACAGAAGTCCGCGCTGATGATTTGGTGTAGAGGCTAATAAGTAAACATTTTTTTGAAGCGAAGCTTTTTACTCCTCGTTCTGTAATTTGCTTGAGTGAAATCTCAAAAACGACACTTTTTAATTTTTCTTAGAAATTGATGTTTTTTTGTTTTTTTACGTCTATTATAATAAGAAATTGTAATTTAAACATTTAAAAAATATTTGTTAGATCCTCCGCGTGAAATTGAACCCACAACGTTGTGATTAGAAGCTCAAAATAATATTCACTGATCCAAAAGCCTCAGTTAAGTACAGTTGTTGATTCAATATTAAATATGTATTACTACAGCTATGTTGCAGTAGATCACAATTTAACTACATATCAAAACATTCTACATAAAATGCTCTACTTGCTACTACTTGCTATAAGATGCCCCCAGCATCGGTGTTTAAATAAAGTACAACTTAAGCTATTTTGATATAGCAGATTGAAAAATCTAACATTAAAAGGATTGCTTACTGGCTTTTCTACATATCCAGGATATTTAGCAGCTATCCAAATATAACAAAAATATTGCTGCTACTTGTTACATACAAAATGTCATCAGCATCGGCAAAAATTAATAAATACCCACAAGTGAGTTGAAATAACAATGAATGAGCACGTAATAAAATAAATAAAATAATAATGATATGAAATAAAATTTGCTGGTATGAATATTAACGTGTGTTTTTTAATTTACTTTATGTTATTTAAAATTTTTTAATTTAAAGCTGTTTTATTTAAAAAAACCACTAAATTATTAAATCTATGAAACTGCAAAAAAACTTCTCTTCTCTCGTGTGTCCGACGTTGCACCTGATGTGTGTTTTTAAAAAATCTTTTTTCTTCTACAAACAATATGAAAAATTCCTTGAAAATTTTCGAGCCGAAAATCCCCTTCCTCAAAGATCAGTTGCTGTCAATCAAATAAAAAATGACAACACGTCGGCACTTTTTCTACCTTAGACAATATTGAAAAATTAGAAAACAACTGAATTATCGAATTGATCTATACAGCATTTATAGAATAATTTTATTTAGGAGATATTTCAATTGATAAACTTTTATGTCGTCATAAACCTGATATAGTAAAAACCAGGATTTAGTTTTAAAATGCATTTAATTTTTTTTATTAATTGAATGTATTAGTTGCTTGGATCAACAAACTCTATTCCTTAGGCCAAAGCATCTGCTACTTGAGTTCATGAACTCTTCACATTGGATAAGTGAATATGTTCTTTGAAATTAGGAACTATTTCCTTCATTTAAAGATATGATACTTTGACTGTAAGAAAAAGTTCATATAAATCAATGAATGTTCTTTGTTTCAATGAAAAGATTCCTTACATTTAATGAGCAGTTCATTGGAGTAGGAACTTGTTCTTAGACTTAAGAACAGAAATTCATTAAAACAACATAAGCACAATATAAAAATCTACCGATACTAAATAACGAAATTTATCGATAATCGATATAAAAGTATCGATACAAAATTGATAATAAAATATCGATAAGAAAATATCGATATTTATCATACTATGAATATACAAATTTATCGCTACATGAAAATCGAAATATTTCAAATAAATTAAATCGAAATTTATCGATCGAAACAAAATCGAATGTATCAATACAAAAATATTTTAAAATTTGTCATCAAAACTTTAATTTAATGACTCAAAAATATCGAAATTTATCGATATGAAAATATAGAAAGAGAATATCGAAGCATTTCATTTACAAAATCGAAATTGATTAACATAAAATAACATATTATAATTAACATATTATAATTTGTCGATATGACAAAATTAAAAATTTATACACAAAAATGGTGCGAAATTCTTCAAAAAGTAAATATCAAAATGTATCAACATAAATATTGGGAAATTAACCGATATAAGAACATCGAAATTATTCATATAAACGTGTTCGAAATTTATCGATGATAAAATATCAAAATTTATCAATAATAAAATGTCACAGGTTAACGATTTAGCAAACATTAAAATTAATAGATGCAAAATAAACGAAATTTATCGATATAAAAATATCGGAATGAATTAATATTAAAATTTGGGAATTAACCGCTATAAAAATAACGAATTATCCATACATTTTATATAAATAGTACTACAAATTAATCGATATAACAAAATCGAAAAATATAACAAATGCAAAAATATCGCAAATTTATCAATGTAGTGTAATCATAATTATATCTGTATAATAAAATCACCAAAATTTATCTTTGAAAAACTAAAGAAATTTATTGATACCAAAATGTAACGATATGAAAAATCAAGGAGGTACCTATATGAGAATAACGATGCTTATCGATATTTAAATGTAGAAATTTATCGATTGCTGAAATCAGAAATAGCATCGATACAGAAATTTACTGATTTAAAATTATCAATATATATCGATTTAAAAATGTTGTCATGTATCGATATAAAAGCATCGAGATATATGTCCATATAAAATATTGCTTTATATAAAATCACAATAGCAAATTTAAACGATATTACGGTCTGGAAATTTTTTGATATAAGACCCACGAAATTTTTTAATACTAATGCGCACAAACTGAACACAATACTTATGCATAGAATAATCTTTTTGGAAATGTGGTGATATCAATGTTTGAAAGTAACGATAGATCGAAATGAATCTAATATTATCGATGTATATAAGAGATGCTGCAGCATCAATAGGATAGCATCAAAACACATAAAATATAAGAATTCAATATTATCGATCAACCAAAATATATCGATACATTATGAAAATGTCTTCAGTGAATATAAATAAGTTGCAAAATGTTTTTCTTAAATATCAATTAGAAGTATTTTTTCTTTTGTTTTGTTAAATGTTTTAAAATCAAACAAAATTCGAATAATTTTGACATATATTTTTAATATCAATATCAATATTAAAAGTTGTCAATAAAATTGTATTATTAAAATATCAGTGATTTTTTTTTTTTACACTCTTTAGTATTCGAAATATTGGAAAACTATCGAAATTTTTTACACTTATCTGAGAATACATTAAACAAATTTTAAAAACAAATCGATAAATTAAAGAAATTTGTTTATATGTGCTATAAAATATCAGATTTCAATACTATGGATCAATCAAAAAATATCGATTGACTATAAAAATTTCTTCAATGAATTTAAATAAGTTGAAAAATGTTTTTCATAAATACCAATTAAAAATATTTGTTTTTATTAAAATGCTTTTTAATCATACGTAATAAAAAAAAACACATTCGGTAAATTATACAAATATTTGAAATTTTATATAAATAAATTTAAAATTTTTCAAATTTAAATAAAATAAAAATTATTGTATAAATATGAAAAATTAATAAATATTTTGAAAATATCGTGTTTGCCGAACAGTATTAATAAAAAATAACAATAAATTATCGAAAATTGTTGACCAGTTATCTATAAGATACACAATTTTTTTTAGTTCAATGACCTTGGAAATATTTTGAAGTAGCAGTAATCGATAAATAATAGTAGCAGTAATAAAATGAAAAAAAAATCGATCGAAAATATATAAATTGAAGCAGAACTGCGAAAATTAATTTAATGTGATTTGATAAAGAAAAATCTAAATGTACTAGTTATAAATTAAAAATAAGATAATGGTAATTTATCCAAGTAGAATTGTTTACTTTTAAAATTATTCAAATCGAGAAATTTAAATGCTCTTTTACAAAATATTATTGCGAAAATTAACACGAAAAGTAAAAATTTCCTCCACAAAATTTCCTTCAGAAAATTTCAAATCAATCAGAAATCAAATCAAAAGAAATCAGAAATCAAAACGAAACAAATTCAGTATAAATTTAAAAAATAAATTTAAAATTTATAAAAGTTGATACAAAATTTATTTATTTTTTATATAAATATTTAAATTTTTCAAACTTTTTAAATATAAATTATTAAAAACTTTGGTAACGGTTTCTTGCAGTTTATTAAAACGAAACTATATCAGTTCAACGGTTGAAGTCCACATGAAGAGGAAAATCAAGAAATTGTTTGATTTTGATTTAATTTTGTTTCTTTTTAGTTATCTTTCACCCATAATAGTTTGTTTCTGTACAAAGTTCCAAAGCGAAACAAAAGTCAAAATATGATTTCGTGGATTTAAATTATATTCAAAAGGGATAATAATTTTAAAATTTTAAAAAATTTTAAGTTTTACTAATGTCGAAGATCAAAGAAAATAGAATGTAATAACATAAAAAATTATTCGTCGTGGTGTCTTACCGTCCATTGTCATAAATTCCAAAACAAAAAATGTCACAGAGCCCAAAGCATAGCATAACGCTCAAATTAAAAGAAAAAAAATTTTCTTAGCTAAAGAATCTCGTTCGAAAAAAATCATATCTAAATTTTAGGGGATTTAAAACAAAAACCCTTATTCGGACACTAAGCTTCGCACAGGACTAATATTTTATACATATGGTACGTTTGAGAGTTATAAAGCTAAACATACCTTTGTAATTAAAATTATATGACTTTTTTAAACAATTTTTTAGCAGAATAAATTTTTGTTAAATATATTAAGCGGTATTTTTTTTTTGAAAAATTTAATAAGTTGTTCATCCTTCAATTCAATTTTTTAATAATTTGAAAAAAAAACAAAAACAAATCAGAAAATAGTAAAAACATTTAATGTCGATGTTATAGACTCAAAAAAAAAAGCTGATTTTGAGCACTGTTTTCGGAAAAGGATCTATCAATCGGCTTCAAAAATGTAGATATAAAAATTAATGGAAATTATATCGATTCAGTTATGAAATTAAAATTGTTCTTGGCCTTTTCCATATAGCCAGCTAAGTGAAATTTTGTAAAACAGTCCCACTTTTTAAAATATTCATGCACACTAAAAATAGATTCTCGATATTAAAAAGAAGCTCCTTATACAAAGTAAACATTTTATTTTCAAATTATTTTTAGTTCATTGTTTTTGAAACTTTTGTCATTCTTTAACCACGCTACTGCCTCTACGTCTTATGGCAATTTATTGGTTTTGACGATTAGCGTTGCCTCCATTTGTAGGCAACAATCTGATTCTGACAACACGTTTGCGTGGAACAGCCTCCTCAAGTTCACTAACAGTTGGTGGTTTTATGTTGTCTCTGCGTGATGGTGTTGTTTTTTTAGGAGAATCATCAATTTGGGCGTCATTCTCGCTGAACGCACTTCTACCTCCTTGTATTGGTGTTGTAATAACGTTACCAAGAGGTGCAAGTGTTGTTGATGTTGTTGAAAGTACTATTATTCCTGGTGATGAGCTACTACAGCCTTGTGAAGGATTTCTAAAAATATCAAAGAAAGATTTTCCAGCAGCTTCAACTTCTGCATTTCTTGTAATTTCAGCACTGGAGCTTTCAATATTCACATTTTTAGCTTTTATTGATTCCAAAACACTTATGATCAGCAAAATTAGAATGACTTTTTTTAAAGCCATCTCGGAAGTTTCGTTGAAGTTTCACTGTTAAAGTTGCTTATCGATTTAATGCATTTTGACTTAATTTCTTCTGCTTTTATATGAAAATTTTTCAACAATATTGAAAGAATTGTGTAAACAAACCATACCAAAAAAAAAAAAAAAATAATAGAGTTTCTTGAATATGCGCAAAGTGCGTGTAATGAAGTTAAGCTTGCATTTCGAAACATATTCAACTGTTTATGATAGTTCCATAGCTCCAGCTGTCACAATATTGAAAAGTAGGTTTATTTGGGTAAAAATAAAACAAATAAAAATTATTGCTCAAACTAACAGTTCTGGTTAACATGAAGATAATGAAAGCACTCTGTGACTTTGGAATTGAATTGGACAAAATAGTCAATTCTATTGCAGGAATTTTAATTGGTGATGAAATTGGAGGATAAAACTCAAAACTCCTTTTTATTTCTTAATTTCTTAGAAAACTTTATTCCAAAGGCGTGTCATCATAACTACTGCATACTACCCTAGATATATGAGTAACTTCTCTAATGATATCTAAGCAATAACTCCAGATAATAAAGAATTTTTTATACATGGCGATACTGCATGGATTTGTACCACAAATAATGCTGCTGGTATTGAATTGCATAAATTGCAACACACTTTATACTTTGTATCCATACCAAAGGCACCGAAGCGCATCTATGATTGACTTAGCCCTAAGCAATACTTAGGGCTAATCGATTACACTTAAATCGATTACACTGTGCAACAGTAAACAAAATAACAGCATTCTGCGGTATAGGTTCGCAACGGGTACGACCACACCTTTTCGCGTCCACAATAGAGCCGCCAATGGACTCAAGTTTATTGATTAAATTCACCATAGTAGTGCGAGTTGGTGCTTGCGTTATCATGGCCGAGAAGTGTGGGTTTTACGAACCGTCTCCGCCAAATTTTTACTATTTTTGTAGTGAATTTAAACAATTTGTACGCATTTTTCGACCGTGAATTTCTCCATGACTAAGCTTCCATAGACTAAGCAGCTATCATAGATTTAGTATTCTTCGCTTATCACAAAAAAAAAGTAGTGCTTATCAAAACGTCAGTGACTTTTGGACACCCTTTACAATAGAAAAACTTTAGAGTATATCTTTTTTTAAATGGATAATATAAAAATGAGGGCCATTTCACTTTTTTTAACTAGATTACTGAGCCTCTCTCCTCCAGTTTTAATTCTTATATCATAGCATGAGTATTCGAAACGAAGAAAACGAACGTTTTTCTAAAGAGACAGACATCGACAACATTGCGCCACATGGTTTCAGTTGAAACAATTAACTTTTAAAACTATTTTTTTGTTAAGAAATTTTTTTTTTTAAACTTCAACGTTAATTTTTTAAATATTTTAAAGTTTATTTTCAAGTGATTTAAATATTTCAAACTTTGGGCTTAAAAACGCAAAAGTTTTATTAATACATATATACAGGGTGTCCCGCAATTGAGTGCAACTATTTACGGAGGTGAAAGGTTATGTCTAGCTGAGCAAAAATCGTATGGGAGGGGAGGGTCTATTTTCACATTCTTAGGAGCTACAGGGATAATTAATATTTCACATTAACAAAAAACGTATTCTGATAGCTCATTGCAAAGGCAATGAAATCACCTTTCTAACGGTATATCAACAAACAGCACCGACTTAACCGTTACAGAGCTGAGCTCGCGTGAAGATGAAATCAATCGGTTAAAACTACCAAATTTCAACTTTGAGCGCAAATTTCTCAGAATTTCGCGTAAGAAATGAAATTTGTTTTTATGATCAGTTTCGCAATTCATTCAATTCTTTTTTCAATGACACCAAAACCATAAACATACCTCTAAAAATAAATAAATTGGATGCACAAAGAAAATTATACTTATAAGAAACTGCAAGCTGCGTGGCGGTAGAAGGAAAGCAATGGTACAGTTTTTCTTAGACACTAATTGGTAAATTATGTCGTTCCTCCGTTGTGCAAACAATTTGCAATTCCAGGGTTTGAGCATCTATAATTTGATATTTTTACAAGACTTGTGGCTTAAAACCAAATCCAAAAAGTTCAAAAATGTAAGCTCAGTGGCTTTTGAAACATTTTTTTTTTTTGGTATGAAAAACAAAACTTAAGATTTTCCATCCTAAAACGTATAAGTTTTAATAACATTTGCAATGGTTCAAAAAGTAAACTTCATGGTTTAGTAGATGTTGAGAATATGCGCTAAAACCTTAGCTATTGTATAACCTAGGTTACAATCTTAGTTTCAATACTGATAAACTTAGGTTAGGTATACAGTATTGAAGGTAAAATACCCTTTTAGTACTTTTTCTTGTGGTGTTTTTTTGGTCTGGATCTTATCAACTAAATACATTTTTGTAAGTCTTTGCAAATAAACTTTATTTATATATCTAAATCTTTAACTTCCTTTTTATCCACTTTAATGACACCGGATTCGTATGAAACTTATATAATTTAAAAGCTCTCGTTCATATCAAATGCACAATATAGTTTTTATTCAAATGTTTTGTCATTAAAATAGGTAATAATTAAAAATTAAAAATGATTTTTTCCCCCATATAAAACAATAAACAATGCCACACGATTTTGCTGTTGCTGCACAACGTTGCTGTAGTTGAGCAGAAGGCGAGAGAGAAAGAAAAAGCTTCAATACAGCTGTGTGATTGTTGTTGCGTTTTTCTTTTCTCTTTTCGGACACACTTATCCACACTTATCCAAGAATGATACACCTTTTCTACATTATTCAAGAATTGAAAGCAAGAATTGATGTTTGTAAGCAAATCTCAGAAACTTTTTTCGTTTTTGCTTTTTCTTTTGTAATAGATTCTATGACGTACAAAATGATACTACATTTCCAGTATTAAAATCTATATATTATTGCGTGAACACAAAGTTTAACTGTCTTTTTATCTATTTTAAAGGCAACATATTCTAATGAAACTTATATCATTTGAAAGCTCTGGTTCATACCAAGTGGACTGTAAAATTCAAATGTTTTATCATTAACATAGGTAAAAATTAGAAATAAAAAACACCTTTTTCCGCATAGAAAAGAAACAACAACGAAATACAAAGGCACGCAACTCTGCTGCACAGCGTTACTGTGAGAGAGTAGAATGCGAGAGTGAGTCAAAAGCTTCATCAGAGCTGTGTGGTTGTTTTTGCTTATGCTCCGATTCAGAACATTTTTCAAAAATGCCACAAAATTTAAATCGTGCACTCTTATTGGGACACTATATTTTTGTTCATACAAACAGGTGCCAACGTTTGTGCTTGCCTGCATATTTTCTTGCCGTTTTACTCTCACTTTCTTCGAAATTATTTCTCGTTTTTGTTTCTTTTTCCGTAATAAATATTCTATTGCGCTCAAGAGTAAAGTCTAATAGCAATGATCTACAGCAAGTCTCTGCAACACAAAACCAAAACAGCAAGTGGTTAGACTTATAGCCTCATTTTGCATTCCTAACGAATCATTCAACGAACGATGGCAGTAGCATTAGTTGTGGCTATGTGAACGATGTTGAATTCAAGAGGAAATATGTATTTTGAACGAAGCTTGTCGATAGCTCATTATATAGATATGTACACTCAAACTGTTATACACCAGTAGTTGTCAAATCTGGCGCTGCCATATCAAATACTAGGGAAGTTTTCTGTATTTTGTCTACTTACTTCAAAGATGTTTTTAATATGTTGCTTCGTTTCTTATATGTTGGCAATGCTTTTTGGTTTTGTGCGGTTTGTGTATTCAATAAATAAACTTTGAGCAATTAAGTGGTTTGCGGACTTATTTTTCATTATTATTGTTTTCAGTGATTGTGTGTTGGCTTTTCACATAAAAAAAAAAAAAAGAAATAGCCATTTCAGCCCTTGAAAGGACTTTGACCGAGCTTCTTATGATCAATTGTGTTGTGTGTGATGTGAAATGTTTGCACACAAATGATCGAGAACTGGACCATTTCGAGAACTGGAAGCTTTTCATGGCAGTTTTTTACTCTCTGAGGTTTGCCATTGTCTGCAGAGAGGTGACGGCCGAACAGAAAAACTAATTCAATAGAAAAAACTTTCTGTGTCGGATGGAGGATTCGAACCTGGGTTCTCTGGCGTAAGAGTCACACACTCTACTCACTACGCTACGGCCGCCACTTGCCTTTCACATATCAATATAAAATGTATATGCTAATGTAATGCTATGTAAATGCTATTGCAGTTTTTATTTTATGTCTTCTTTCAAACACTGTATAAATTTATATATTTCGTCATTTATTTACCTTTAGGTTCAGAATTTTTCATTTTTTAACCATTCTTTTAACGTTTGCAACCACAACGATATCATAAAAATGTTCGTTTGATTTTGACGTTCGGATTCTTGGTTTCAGTGCACGTTAGACATACATATTGCAAATATGTAACTGTACTAAGGCATAGTTCGTTGGCTGATCAGCTGTTGTCGTTGTTTGATTCTGTTCGAATTACAAATTTCAAAAACACGAACGAACACTGTTTTGATCGAAACGATTGATCGGATAGGAATACAAAATGAAGCCATTAATCTTTACTTACTCGAAAGACGAAGTGAGGGTTGGTCCAACCAACGAAGCAGAAAATTTGTTTACTAGCACTATCCACCATACAGCCTTAACAGTTATTTTGTCTGATATAAATATCACTTTTACCCTACTTACTTACTAAGTTGGTCGTAACAACCCGTGTCCGGGTTTCAACCGACCTCATCAGCTCTCGCCAGGCGCCTCTGCTTTGCGCGCGCCTTCTCCAATCGGATACACCAAGTGCGGTTAGGGCTTCCTCAGCCTGGTCCATCCATCGGAGGCATGGTCTCCCTCGTCGTCGTTGACCAGCGACTCTCGCCTCGAGCACCTTTTTCGCTGGAGCTTCTTCGTTCATACGATGGACATGACCCATCCAGCGTAGTCGCTGCACAGTTATACGCCGAACTACGTCAATGTCATCGTAGAGCTCATACAGCTCGTGGTTCATTCGGATGCGATAGCCATCGCCGACTCGAACAGGACCGAAGATTTTGCGAAGAACTTTTCTCTCGAACCATGCCTCAGCGCCATAAAGCAGCACAGGTAGAACGAGCGTCTTGTAGAGTGTTAGTTTTGTCGATCGAGAGAGGGCTCTGGAACTTAGTTGCTTACTGAGCCCTTAGTAGCACCTATTAGCAATTATTGTTCTTCGCTTTATCTCCAGGCTGATTTCGTTTTTGGTATTAATGGCGGTGCCAAGGTAAACGAACTCCTTGACTACTTCAAAGTTATAGCTGCCGGATGAAACGTGGGAGTCTAAACGCCGAGCTCCCTTGTTTGTAGACAGCATATATTTTGTTTTGCCCTCATTTATCGTCAAACCCACTTTGGCTGATTCCTTTTCGATAGCGGCGAAAGCAGCGGTAACATCTCTCTTGGTTCTGCCGACAATATCAATATCATCAGCGTACGCAAGGAGCTGGACGCCTTTGTAGAAAATGGTGCCATTACGATGCACACCGGCCTTTCGTACGATCCCCTCCATGATGATGTTAAAGAGATCGCAAGACAGTGGATCGCCTTGCCTGAAACCTGTTTCGGTATTGAAGGTTTCGGAGAGGTCATTTCCTACCTTGACGGAGCTGCGTGTGTTGCTCAACGTCATTCTGCAAAGTCTGATCAACTTTGCAGGTATACCAAACTCAGACATTGTTGCGTATAGGCAATCCCTTCTCGGCTATCGAACGCAGCTTTAAAATCGACAAAGAGATGGTGTGTGTCAATTTGATTTTCGTGGGTTTTCTCCAGGATTTGTCGTAGCGTGAAAATCTGGTCTATGGTGGACTTACCAGGTCGAAAGCCACACTGATAAGGTCCAATCAGTGTTTTTGTAATCGGCTTTAATCTTTCACACAGTACGCTTGAGAGAACCTAATATGCGATGGATCACTTTTACCCAGTCTTTCAATAACTACATTGTTAACGATTTTCTTAATGCCGAAAACATAATATCTCTTCTAGATGGTTGGGATTGCGTTCTATTGAACTTAGACTTAGATAGCGCTATTTCGAGTTTTAATCATTACATTTCTACGGCTATCGAAAGGTATGTGCCTAAAATACAGAAGAAAAACAAACTTTCAGAACCTTGGCTAAATGCAGATCTCAGTTATTTGATAAAACAGAGAAATAGAATTTACAAACTCCTCAAAAGTACCGTAAATGTAAGCAAAGAAATTAGGCTCAGATATGATGAGCTGTTGAAGGAGTTCTCTTTCAAATCTAAAGTAGCGTACAAGTTTTACAAAAACTTAATTGAAGAAAAAATTGTCCAGGACCCCAAAACATTTTTTGACTTTGTTAATTTGAAGCGAAAATCAGCCGGTTACCCATCATCCATGATTAAAGGTAATATTGTCTCCTCCAACCCTCAGGAAATATACAAGCTCGTTGCGGATCTTTTTAATGAGGTATTCTGTCCACCAACTAATCAGTCTGATGTTTTTCCTACCACTCCGAATTTGCAACATATAGTTGAAAGCTTCAATTTGACGAAAGTAGTAGACATATCAAGTGCAATAAAAGGTTTAGATACAACCAAGGGGCCTGGAACTGGACCAGACCTAATTCCCCCAACGCTACTGGTGCGATGCTTAGACCAACTACTTGCGCCCTTATATATAATATTTAACAAATCACTCTCTCTTGGAGTGTTCCCCTCTTATTGGAAAACTTCCCACCTAATACCAATATTTAAAGATGGTGGAAAAATTTCAGTTTGAAATTATAGAGGCATAGCAATTTTGTCAGCCATACCAAAGTTATTTGAAAAAATTATTTTCGAAAAGCTAACACACCTTATCAATACGCGACTAAGCGAACAGCAGCATGGTTTTCGAAAAGGTCGGTCCACCACCACTAACCTCATTATAATGGTTTCTGACATTTTAAGCAAAATGGAGAAAGGAGACCAAAGAGATGCTGTTTATACTGATTTCAGTAAAGCCTTCGATCATGTTGATCACTGCAGCTTAATACATAAACTAGAAAAATTTGGTTTCTCTGGACCTTCTCTTAGTTGGCTATCAACTTATCTCCGTGGTAGATCCCAATATGTTAAATTCCAAGGAATTGTGTCGAAAAAAATCGAGGTCTCCTCTGTAGTATCGCAAGGAAGTCACCTTGGGCCTCTTCTCTTCAATATCTTCATATCCGACTTGTCGATAGTGTTGAAAGATATTCCACATCTTATGTATGCGGACGACCTAAAAATTGTGCCACGTAATTAAATCGCAGGAAGATGACAACTTCTTACAGTTAAACCTCTCATTTCTTGAGACCTGGTGTACACAAAACAAACTTCACCTCACTGTAAGTAAGAGTAACGTGATATGTTTTTCCCGTAGAAACTAACTTATAATTCACAACTACCGCCTCAACCATATCAAACTTAGCAGGGTCAATTATATAGTTGATCTTGGAGTGGTCTTGGACAACAAACTGCGCTTTATTCTACACTATGATAAGATGGTATCCAGAGCCAGTAAACAGCTCGGTTTCATTAAAAGACGAGCATGTGAATTCAAGAATGTGTTGGCCCCTTATACTGTGCGCTAGTGCGCCCAATACTCGAATATGGCTGCATTTTTTGGAATCCAGCTTTTGAAATCCCATTGTGATAGAATAGAATCAATTTAAAAGCAGTTCTAACTATTCGCTCTGAGATAAACTTTTAACCCCCGCGATTATTGTAGCCTTTCACCGTATGAACACAGACTCAGCTTATTAAATTTGATGCCACTATCAATAAGACAAACGGTATTGGATTCATACTTAACTTTCGATGTTCTGAACGATGTAACTAACTGCGAACACATCTCTAACAAGATTACCCTCAATGACCGTATAAGACGTACAAGGCATACTCGGCTGTTAATAGAATATCAGCATCATACTGCATATGCAAGTAATGAACCCATCAGCCGTTGCTGTAGAGTTTTTAATAATATATCCGATCATTACTCACCTTCCAGGTTCAAATCCTCGTTCAAGCGATCTCTATCAAAGTCTCTCTCTCTCTCTTCCTAATTAACCTAGCCTTTGATCTTTTTTCTTTTCTTCCCCTCTTTCTAATATGTAAGTACCTTAAGCATATGTACTCTTACTTTTAATTCTCTTTTTGCCTCTTCTTTTTGACGTGCTCGTGAAATCATGTCATTTAGGTGGACGGATTACGCCCACTTCAATTCGCACATCTTCGAACATCAAAACAAGGAAAGGGGAGAAGAAATAAAAAAATAAAAAAAAAGAAATAGGAATAAAATAAAATAAATTAAGTAAGAATAAGTGAATTGCCTTGTTTGGCTAATAAATAAATAAAGAGTAGAATGGAAGAGTGACTCAGACACTTCAACAGAGCTGTGTGGCATTGCTGTTATTGTTGCTTTTTGAAGTGGCGCATTGAGGCGCATTGAAGCGCATTGAGCACTTTTTGGTAGGTGTAAAAGTTATGGAAGTCGCGTCAGCACTGTTAACGTCAGCAATATTAACGTCTGCAATGCTATATCGTCATCACTGTTAATAACATCACTGTTAACGTTGGCATTGTTAAGGCTTACACTGTTAATGCCTGCATTTCTAATTTACCTACCAGGCAAGAAGAAAACTAGCAACGCTTTTGTTTTGTTTTTGTATTAGGACCCCCACATGGGTGGCAGATGTCTGTAGGTGAGTTCAGAAGCAATGTTGAAGGCCAGAAACTATAAGATCAGCTCATATATTTGACCTGTTAAGGGATCAATTCGGAAGAGATATATCTTATAATCCACAGTTTTTGTGTTTTTTCTATGGTGACTCGCAGAAATGTGGCTGATAGGGGCATGTGTGTTAATAAGAATTTTTTATAGGCAAAAAATAATAGGACCAGCTTATATTTTTGACAGCCCAAAGGCTAAAACGGGAGATATAAACTATAATTGACAGTTTTTGTGTTTCTTGTATGCGGACTCCCAGAGGCTGGCAGAGTGTTCAGGAAAACTGTTGAAGAGGGAAAAAATAATAATACCAGCTCATATGACGATTTTGGTTGTACTGCTTTTTTATTAAGATAATGGTATTTTTTGTGCAATAGTGACTTTTGGTTTGAATTTGTTGGCGATACTGACGACTTTAATTTTTCAACCAACAATATTTTCACTCTTTGCCCTTTTGACTAACAAGCTTATGGAAACTTACATTGTTTGATAGAGAGCATGTTTGTAGACAGCATATACTTTGTTTTACCTTCATTTATCGTCAAACCCACTTTGGCTGATTCCTTTTCGATAGCAGCGAAAGCAGCGGAAACATCTCTCTTGGTTCTGCCAACAATATCAATATCATCAGCGTACGCAAGGAGCTGGACACCTTTATAGAAAATGGTGCCATTACGATGCACACCGGCCTTTCGTACGATCCCCTCCATGATGATGTTGAAGAGATCGCATGACAGTGGATCGCCTGGCCTGAAACCTCTTTTGGTATTGAAGGTTTCGGAGAGGTCATTTCCTACCTTGACGGAGCTGCGTGTGTTGCTCAACGTCATTCTGCAAAGTCTAATCAACTTTGCAGGTATACTGAACTCAGACATTGATGCGTATAGGCAATCCCTTCTCGGGCTATCGAACGCAGCTTTAAAATCGACAAAGAGATGGTGTGTGTCAATTTGATTTTCGTGGGTTTTCTCCAGGATTTGTCGTAGCGTGAAAATCTGGTCTATGGTGGACTTACCAGGTCGAAAGCCACACTGATAAGGTCCAATCAGTGTTTTTGTAATTGGCTTTAATCCTTCACACAGTACGCTTGAGAGAACCTTATATACGATGGAAATAAGACTGATACCTACAATTCAGCTGACAGGGCGTTAGCACCCGCTGCTTTATTGTTTTTGAGTCGTTGGATAGCAACTCGAACCTCTTCATGGCTAGGTGGTGATTCTTCTACTCCGTCATCGTCGATTGATGACACTGAAATGCGCTCTCCATGGGCGGCATTGGTGGAATCGTCGCCAGTAAGTAAATTGGAGAAGTGCCGTCTCCACAATCTCAGCACACACTGCGTATCCGTATTCAGATCTCCATTTTCGTCTCTACAAGTGGATGCTCCGGGCTTGAAACCTTGGGTTAGACGCTTAACCTGTTGATAGAATTTTCGTGCATCCTTCTTGCCCTGGTATACCTCTAGTTCCTCACGCTCACGCTTTTCCTGCTCTCTTTTCTTACGTCTGAAAAGGTGCCTCTCTTCCTTCCTCTTTTCGCGGTAGTTTTCTCGCACGGCTCGCGTTGCAGCTGACTGCAGCGTTTTTTTATATGCGGCGTTTTTTACTGCTGTCCCGATGCGACACTCCTCATCGTACCATTGGTTCCGAGGTTGCGGGCGCCGGAAACCAATGACTTCTTCAGCGGCAGCGCGCATGGAGTGGGATATATGCGCCCAAAGACCGCCGGCGTCGTCGGGTCCAGAGGTTGGTTGGTTGAGCTTAACCGAGAGTTGAGCGGAGTAGGCCTCGGCAGTTCGTTGTAATTGCAGCTTAGCGACATCTAGCTTTCGTTGCATTCCTGTGCGTATGTTCTTCGCATTGCATAATCGCATGCGGATCTTGGCTGCAACAAGATAATGATCGGAGTCAATGTTGACCCCCCAAAATGTACGCACATCTAGAACACTAGAGGCATGCCTTCCGTCGATTACAACATGATCAATTTGGTTTCGCGTTTTTTGATCCGGGGACAGCCAGGTGGCCTTGTGGATGTCGAGGTGCTAAGATCTGGTGCTACTAACTATCATGTGTCGTGCCGCGGCGAAGTCGATCAGTCTTAGACCGTTGTTCGTGGGGGTCTCATGAAGACTGAACTGACCGACAGTGGGGCCAAAGATGCCTTCCCTTCCGACTTTCGCATTAAAATCGCCGAGGACTATTTTCACGTCATGCACCGGTTGGTGGTCGTATACGTCCTCAAGACTAGCGTAGAAAGCGTCCTTGACGGCTTCGTCCTTTTCCTCCGTCGGGACGTGCGCGCAAATAAGGCTAATGTAGTAAAATTTTGCCTTGATGCGGATCGTGGCCAATCTTTCGTTCACAGGTGTGAACCGGGAAACAAGGTGGCGTAGTTTCCGGCTAACGACGAATCCACATCCGAATTCGCGCTTCTCCGCATGACAGCTGTAGTAGATATCGCAGTGTGCTTGTTTAGAGCAGCCTTGCCCTTTCCATCGCATTTCCTGGATGGCAGTGATGTCAGATTTTATTTTTTTGAGGGCTTCTGCCAGTTGGATAATGGCACCTTCCCTATAAAGGGTTCGGACATTCCAGGTGCATATCCGTAAATCATTGTCCGTTTTTCGTTTGCGGTGGTCGTCAACGTAATTGGGGTTCCTATCCGAGGCTGGTTTAGTTTTCATTGGGCAGTAGTAATGTGGCGGGACCCAAACCCTGCGTACATTCCATGTTTAAGGTCTATGGAGTGACCCGCCGCTCAAATTAGCCGTCAAACTGACGGATGCCAGTTTTCCGTTGCCCAGGGAACACCACGTGGAGGTTTGAGTCGACTTGAGACGATTTCGGAAACTAGACAGCCGATCAAATTTACGGAGGCCATAAACATAGCGCGTGGCATTATTAAATGCAAGTTGTATCTTTAGCATGGACGAAGAGTCCAGTTTACTATATATGACCTCAGAGTACGTTATCACAGGTAAAATTAGTTGTATAACCAACTTACGTTTGATGTTTACTGGAGTCACATTTTCAGATATTCTTAAGCTGCGCAAGATATAATAAACTTTTTTTACAATACTATTTACATAATCGACACAGGAAAGCAAAGAATTAACATAGAAGCCAAGATTTGGAATTTTCGACACAACAGTTAGCTTATTTGGACCAATAAACAAATCAGGGGCATCATTAACACAAGTTTTAACTCTGCAAATGGGAAGCACATACGATTTAGACGAATTAAGTATAAGATCATTGCTATCGGCCCACACATTGATGCAGCAGAGGTCCTCATTCAATCTGCAACATAGGTCATCAATAAGTCCAGTACGTCTAGATAAATACAACTGAACGTCATCAGCATAAGCGTGAATAGATGCATGTTTGCAAACAGAAAAAATGTCATTGATGAACATTGAAAATAGGAGGGGGCCAAGTATGAACCCTTGTGGAACACCACTTAATACAGATTTATACCCAGATGACAATTGACCAACTTTAACTTTTTGATATCTATTACACAAATAACTGGACATAAGATTAACAGCACTGTCACAGAACCCAAACAAATAATTAAGCTTACTACATAAGAGTTGATGGTTAACGTTATCAAAAGCTTTGGAAAAATCTAGCAAACACAGAAGCGTCATAGAACCAGAATCATATTCCGGCCGTATATCGTCGATGATCTTAACCATAGCAGAGGAACACCCATGTCCTGACCTAAAACCTGATTGATAAGGGGAAAGCAGATTATTATGAACTAAATAGTTGGTTATTTGTTGCGCCATAAGTTTCTCACAAACTTTAGCCAATGGCGATGAAATACTTATGGGCCTAAAATCATTGGCATTAGAAGGGTATTGCTTTTTTGCTACTGGAAGAACGATGGCAACTTTCCAAAGATCAGGGAATGAAGACTACATTAAACAGAAATTAATAATGTGCGTTAAAGGGTGTATTATGTGCGGCAACAATAGCTTAATAAGCTCAAGAGAAATGCCATCCTCAGAGATAGCATTCGATTTGAGCTGTGATATACTTTTTCCGACATCTAGTTCAACAACAGGAGAAAAACTAAAAGATTGTTGCATCGCTCGAGTACTTACTGGGAGAATATTATTATTATTAGAAGGAAGGACATTATTAACAAAAAAGTTATTAAGACTAACAGGATCTAAAGTGCATTCGGTATTAATTTGCTGAGTAGCATTTGTTCACGTTTAGATATAGTTTATTCTGATTGCACCACTGCTCTAAAGTAAGTAGTGTCGATTGTAAAAACGTTACATCAGGTTCAGAATTAATTACATGGTACATTTTTAAGTCATCTGTATATAATAGATGAGGAATATCAGACAAGACATCGGATATGTCTGATATAAAAATATTGAACAGAAGTGGCCCAAGATGACTACCTTGTGGCACTTCGGATGTGACAGAAATCTCTTTGAATAGGACACCTTGAAATTTAACAAATTGAGAACTACCGTGAAGATAAGACTTGAGTCAATTTAGGAGAGAGCTAGAAATACCAACATTTTCCAGGTTGAAAGCTAGAATATTATTATCAACGCGAACGAAGGCTTTATTAAAGTCAGTGTATATTGCATCAACTCGATGTCCTTTTTCCATTTTGCCTAAGACATCAGAAACCATAACCATAAGATTTGTGGTAGTTGATGTAACTTTACGGAAACCATGTTGCTGTTCATTGAGTAATGGGTTTATTCTACCTGTCAGTGTTTCGCATATTATTTTTTCGAACAGTTTTGATCGAACCTATAGCTTTCGATCGAATTTTTATCACCATTTTAGAATATTGGTGTGAGATGAGATGCTTTCCAATAAGAAGGAAAAACACCTTGATTAAGTGATTTATTGAAGATTATTTGTAGGGGCAAGAGCAGCGAGTCTACATATTGGATAAGCAAATTTGGGGAAATTAGGTCAGAGCCAGGTCTCTTATTTGGGTCTAGCTCAATTATAGCTGCATATATTTAATCACGTTTTATTTCGATGTGATTGATATGAGTTGTTAAATTAGTGATAGGAGGGGGGTTGCAATATGTGTTTGTAGATTACACAGAATACTTTCTTGAAATGATCTGCGTAAAGATTACAAATCTTTTGAGTGTTAGAGGATGTAACATTGCCCTTGAACATGGATGAAGGGGGTATCCGTTTGATTTGCATTTGACATTTACGTAATCGAAGAATTTCTTCGGATC
Source organism: Coremacera marginata (assembly GCA_914767935.1). Classification (NCBI taxonomy): domain Eukaryota; kingdom Metazoa; phylum Arthropoda; class Insecta; order Diptera; family Sciomyzidae; genus Coremacera; species Coremacera marginata. The sequence goes on along the minus strand of OU612047.1, from coordinate 137,571,396 downwards.
TACAGTAATTTTTTCTGCAATGAGGTTAATATAAAGATTATAGGCTTCTTTGGACTTTAAAGCAAATTCTTGGGATAACTCTTCATACTTCGTTTTCAATTCATCGGTTATGTTAATGGTGGATTTAATGACTTCATATAATTTGTTTCTCTGATTTCTTAGATGTCTGAGATTTCTATCTAGCCATGGTTCCGAAAGTTTATTCTTTTTCTAATTTTTGGGACATACTTATCAGCAATTGTGAGGATGCGCTGATAAAAGAGCAAGACTGCACCATCAATGTCGAGTGCAGATAATTAGTTCTAATCAATAGAATCAATATAGATATTTATGCTATTATAGTTAGCATTTAAAAAGTCGTATACTATTGAGTTGCTATATGAGTGTATGAATGTTACATTGAATGAATGTGAGAGCTGCTAGAAAATAAGTGTTCAGCTGCGGGGATTTTAGCAACATTTATTTCATCATAGGCATTAGTAAAGACTAGTTCCAGCCATTTACCACTTTGGTTTGGAAACCTGTTAACGGAATTAATCGGAAATGGAAACTAGATCGTAAACATAAAAAGTACTCAGCAAAGTATAATCGATCGGGTTGGACAGGTCTATAGGAAGAAGGTAGCTGTCAATCTCATCAGTGATAAAGGAAATATTTGGACGCCTGAAGTCACCGTAGATAACGATTGTATCTTGCTCTTTCAATGCCGTGGTTAGTGATGAAATATTATCACATATATCCCTATATGTAGTTTCTGCGGAGTTAGGGGGAATGTAAATACCAACCAATATAGATATATTGATGATCAAGATAATTAATCTGAACTATGGTTATAAAGTTTGTGAGTGGTGGTGTACACTAATTGACTAGGTAGAGAATTATGTATAGCTATTAGAACTTCACCACCACGGGTTCACGATCATTCCGATAAAGAGTCCAATTGTTATCGAGGATTTCTTCGTACTTGAAGGAGTCGTTTAGCCACGTTTCTGCGAATACTAAAACGTTATAGTGGCATGACTTTGCGTCAACGAAAAGCTTTGGGCTTGCCAACACGCAAATACTGAGAGATGAATCATGCTAAACAATAAAATATAGAATACACAAAAGAAATATAAAAAATACAGGTGCGACGTTGGATACACGAGAGAAGCGAAGCTTTTTCGCAGTTACATAGATTTGATAGCTTAATAATTTTTTCTTTTTAATAAATTAACTCTTAAATTCAAAAATTTAAAATAACATAAAATAAATTACATATATACAGAAAACATATTTACTGCTTATTTTTTTATTGTTGAATGTCAAATTTCCACGCCAATTACATATACGGGCATATAATGCCAGCGACTCTCCATTTTAACTCTCCACACATGGTTGTGAACTTGGCTGCACTGACTCATGCATGCGTTTGTTGATTCCATATTTATTGATATCTATTTTTTTGACACTTAAAAACGCACTTGTCAACGCACTTGTCATAGAGTGTAACTTATTATTTCAGAGTTATTTCACTTAAAAACATGAAGAAAAAAAAATCTGTTAACCTCTGTTAACACATGCCAGAGATTTAGCAGAGTTGATGCAATCTCTAGATAATAATTTACACTCTATGCCAACAGCACCACAAACGCATTCACAAAACAAACAAACCGATGCTGGAGACACCTTGTGGCAAATAAAATCAAACTTTTTGATAGTTGTAGCATAGCAAATACACAATCCTCTATCTATTGATAGATGGTGACGATCTATTAACACCACTTCCTAACAAGTCTTTGTGGCCTAGTGGATAGTGCATTGGACTCTCAAGTAAGAGGCCGTGGGTTCGATCCCCATTGGCAGACCAACAAATATTTTTATTATTTTATGTTAAAGTATTAAATTTTCTTGTTGTAATAAAAAAAATCTCCAAGAAAAAATCTGTCGAAAATTTTTCAGATTTCACTCCAAGCAAATCACAGAACGAGGAGTAAAAAGCTTCGCTTCTAAAAAATGTTATAATATATTTTTCTCAATGATGTTTTAATTTTATTTGTTCATTTTGGGCTCCCCCCAAACTCCTTCTTTCCCTCTCCCCCTGTGTTCGCCCCTAATGTTAGCCACTGATCTGTGCTTGCGCAATTCTCACTTGGTTTTGATGATTTCCGTTGACTATATCCGTAGGCACCAACGCGTTACTGACAACACGTTTGCGTGGAACAGTTGCAGATTTACTTATAACATTCAGTTCCTGCTGTTGTTGTATGTTGCCTCTGCGTGATGGTGTTGCTCTTTTAGGAGAATAACCAATTTGGGCATCATTCTCGCTGAACGAACTTCTATCAGTAGCTCGGTTCTGTAACTTTTCTCACTTTGACGTCATTGTGACGTCATTCTCACTTGCACTGTTCCTGTAATAAAATGATATAAATCGGTGCCTTCTCTCGAATGTTTCAATTCTGTTTTCCTAGGGATTTGATAGCCGATGTGTTTCTGTAAGCTAAAATATTCGACTCGAATCGAATGAAGTTGTCACTTTGTTTGAACTTGATGAGAAAAATGTAATTTTACATCGTTTTCGATTAAGATGTCGAATAAATGTATCCATTTAACGAATACTTGTTGTTTCTACTGGACACGAATGTATAAATTTCCTTTTTTCTAACTGGTGGTTACACGTTTATTATTAATAACAATTAAAGTATAAGCATAGTTAAGTATAAAGACTAAAATATTTTATAAATTCGATTTATTTATTATAGAAAAGAAGTATTACAATAAGCGGCAAACAGCTAAAAATTATTAAACAATTAAGCAAACAAAAGCATGCACTAACATATAAATTTCCATAATTATAAGAACAGCACAATAGATATTTTTTAATATTTATTTTGATATATTTATTTTGGAACGAAACAGTGTGACGTCAGAAAAAAGTGACTATTTATCATTAAAGTTACCGTACCGAGCTATAGGAAAACTTGGAAAGAGTATTACTTCTGGTGGTCCAACACCTGGTGAAAATGTTGCTGCTATCATTGAATTTGTTGATGAGCCTGATGATGATGATGATGATACTGGTATTGTTGGACAGAATTGTGAATCGACAAAACGACAAAAAAATTCATTCAAATCAAGGGAAGATTTTCCAGCAGTTTTAACATTTCTTATGATTTCAGCACTGGAGCTTTCAATATTCACATTTTTAGCATTTGTTGATTTCAAAACACTTACTATCAACAAAATTAGAATGACATTTTTTAAAGCCATCTCGGAAGTTTCGTTGATGTTTCACTGTTAAAGTTGAATATCGATTTAATGCATTTTGACTTAATTTCTTCTGCTTTTATATGAAAATTTTTCAACAATATTGAAAGAATTGTGTAAACAAACCATTACAAAAAAAAAACACAATAATAGAGTTTCTTGAATATGCTACCAGTACTCTAGTATGTACAGCTAGTATTTCGAAACATATTCAACTGTGTATGATAGTTCAATAGCTCAAGCTGTCGCAATATTGAAAAGCAGGTTTATTTGGGTAAAAGTATATTAAATAAACAATATTGATCAAACTAACGGTTCTGGATAGTGTGAAAGCACTTAATGAAAGCACTCTGTGACTTTAGAATTGAATTTAACAAAATCGTCAATTCCATTGCAGCAATTTTAATTGGTGGTGAAATTGGTGGATAAAACTTAAAACTCCTTCATTATTTATTAGAAAACTTTATTCCAAAGGTGTGTCATCATAACTACTGCATACTAACCTAGATATACGAGTAACTTCTCTTATGATATCTAAGCACTAACTCCAGATAATAAAGAATTTTTTATACTTGGCGATACTGCATGGATTTGTACCACAACTAATGCTGCTGGTATCGAATTGAATAAATTGCAACATACTTTATACTTTGTATCCACACCAAAGACACCGAAGCGCATCTATGATTGACTTTGCCCTAAGCAATACTTCTTTGATTACACTGTGCAACAGTACACCGAGAGAAAAAACCATAGTAAGAACATACAAGTTAACTTTTGTGAAAGAAAAATGTACTTAGTGCAAAACTAATGTGTAATGACAAAAGTATTTGTGCAAGAAAGCATTGCTTGAAAACTTATTTGAAGGCCCAGTGAAAATTATCAAGTGGAGTATATTTTTGTAGAGATAGCTTCTCAATCGAATTGTAGGATAGATACTAGAGCCCTGCATGCATATATTCATCAAGGGTATATGTATACCCTGATTCTCTGCTGTAGCAGTCACTGCAAGCACAGCTTCAAGCGAATAAATGTCAAGCGATTGTCAACTGATTACCTAGCCAATTACTGATTACCCAATATTATATATAAACATTAAAAAATAGCAGCTTATACATTCGATAACGTATTTGACGTAATTGATAAAAAGAGTTAAAAAAGTAGAACGCGTCTGATTTGCCGACTCTAGCTACTTCGGAAATTCATACCAGCTATTTTATTTCATAGCTTAAAGTTATCACTTTGGTCGACAAACCCCCACTGCCTACTTTTTTTTTGCAATTTAATAAAAAAAAAATATCGCAATAAATGATTTAACGAGTATGTTTATTAAACTGTTAGCTACAACTTTGCCAAAGACAGTAAACCGATATATTAATTTCCGACAGAGTTGTTGAGTTCAACAAAAACGGATGGTACCATTTCTTGGCAAAATCACTTAAAAACCCACAATATAAAACGGGTCATAAAAAAGAAACAGTCTCCAAGCTCGCGAAACCCAGCTTAGGTTTTACTTACCCCTGATTATAGTATCGAACCTATACCGCAGAATGCTGTTATTTTATTTACTGTTGCACAGTGTAATCAAAGAAGTATTGCTTAGGGCAAAGTCAATCATAGATGCGCTTCGGTGCCTTTGGTATGGATACAAAGTATAAAGTTTGTTGTAATTTATTCAATTCAATACCAGCAGTATTCGCTGTGGTACAAATCCATGCAGTATCGCCAAATATAAAAAATTCTTTATTATCTGGAGTTAGTGCGTAGATATCATTAGAGAAGTTACTCGTATATCTAGGGTAGTATGCAGTAGTTATGATGACACGCCTTTGGAATAAAGTTTTCAAATAAATAATGAAGGAGTTTTGAGTTTTATCCACCAATTTTACCACCAATTTAAATTGCTGCAATGTAACTGGCGATTTTGTTCAATTCAATTCTAAAGTCACAGAGTGCTTTCGTTGAGTACTTTCATGCTATCCAGAACCGTTAGCTTGAGCAATAATTTTTATTTAATTTACTTTTACCCAAATAAACCTAGTTTTTAATATTGCGACAGCTGCAGCTATTAAACTATTATAAACAGTTGAATATGTTTCGAAATACTAGCTGCACTTCATTATAAGTACTGGTAGCATATTCAAGAAACTCTATTATTGTTTTTTTTTTTTTTTTTTGTAATGGTTTGTTAACACAATTCTTTCAATATTGTTACAAAATTTTCTATAAAAGCAGAAGAAATTAAGTCAAAATACATTAAATCGATATGCAACTTTAATAGTGCAACTTCAACGAAATTTCCGAGATGGTTTTAAAAAAAGTCATTATAATTTTGTTGATAGTAAGTGTTTTGAATATTGAAATCTCCAGTGCTGAAATCAGAAGAAATGTTAAAACTGCTGGAAAATCTTTCTTTAATTTGAATGATTTTTTATGTCGTTTTATCAATTTACAATTCTGTCCTCCAATAATACCAGCAATACCAGTAATATCAACAATTTCCCTAACATCAACAACACTTTCACCAGGTGTTTTAACACCAGTACAAATACCTACACCACAGGGTCCTGGTAGAAGTTCGTTCAGCGTGAATGATTTCCAAATTGGTTATTCTCCTAAAAGAACAACACCATCACGCAGAGGCAGCATACAACAACAGCAGGAACTGAATGCTATAAGCAAATCTGCAACTGTTCCACGTAAACGTGTTGTCCGTATCGTGTTGGTGCCTACAAATAGAGTCAACGGAAATCGTCGAAACCAAGTGAGAATTGCGCAATCTAACATTAGGGGCGAACACAAGGGGGAGGGGGAGAGGGAGAGTTTGGGGGTTAAAACCCCGCCAAAGAATGAACAAATAAAAATAAAACATCATATATAAAAATATATTATAACATTTTTTTGAAGCAAAGCGTTTTACTCCTCGTTCTGTGATTTGCTTGGAGTGAAATCTGAAAAATTTTCGACAGATTTTTTCTTGGATATTTGACGGTTTCTTTGTTGCTAGTGCTTGTTACAACAAGAAAATTTATACTTTAATATTCAATACTAAAAATATTGTTGCCTGCCGGTGGGGATCGAACCCACGTCCTCTTAAACGAGAGTCCAATGCGCTATCGACTAGGCCACAAGGACTTGTTACAAATAGTTGTTCATTCAATCCTAATTATAACAGAAGCTATGCTGTAGTAGATCGTCACCATGTATCAATAAATAGAGGATTGTGTATTTGCTATGCTAGAACTATCAAAAATTTGCTTTTATTTGCCACAAGGTGTCTCCAGCATCGGTTTGTTTGTATTGTGAATGCGTTTGTGGTGCTGTTGGCATAGAGTATAAATTATTATCTAGAGATTGCATCAACTCTGCTAAATCTCTGGCATGTGTTAACAGAGTTTTTTCTTCATGTTTTTAATTGAAATAACTCTGTTAACACATGCCAGAGATTTAGCAGAGTTCATGCAATCTCTAGATAATAATTTACACTCTATGAGTGCGTTTTTAAGTGCGAAAAAAATAGATATCAATAAATATGGAACTAACAAACGCATGTATGAGTCAGTGCAGTCAAGTTCACAACCATGTGTGGAGAGTTAAAATGGAGAGTCGCTGGCATTGTATGCCCGTATATGTAATTGGCGTGGAAATTTGACATTCAACAATAAAAAAATAAGCAGTAAATATGTTTTCTGTATATATGTAATTTATTTTATTTTATTTAAAATTTTTGAATTTAAGAGTTAATTTATTAAAAAGAAAAAATTATTAAGCTATCAAATTAATGTAACTGCGAAAAAGCTTCGCTTCTCTCGTGTGTCCAACGACGCACCTGTGTTTTTTTTATATTTCTTTTGTGTATTATATATTTTATTGTTTTGCATGCTTCATCTCTCAGTGTTGGGAAGCAAAATCTGCTCAAACAACAACTAATACTCGTACTATCAAGCAATGCAAGATCTCATAAGCTTGTTAGTCAGAAGGGCAAAGAGTGAAAATTTTGTTGGTTGAACAATTGAAGTCGTCAGTCTTGCCAACAAATTCAAACCAAAAGTCACTAACGCACAAAAATTAGCATTATCTTAACAAAAAAGCAGTACAACCAAAATTGTTACTATTAACCCTACATTTTTCGATTTATTATAAGCTATAACCCAAAAATTCATTCTTGTATTAGATAGCTAAATAGATAGATAGATATTCATTTCTTTAAAAATTATTTGATAACAATATGCTATGTACAATTTATAACTTAATAAATTACTGTCATTACATGATGTGAGTGTCAGTATGGTTACGTATTACAAAATTGATTCGAGTTTATACAGCAAAAATAACAATGCAACTACATTTGCATTTATGTTAATTTAATTTTTATTGGTTATTAAAAAAATAAATAAAAACGATAATATTAGCTGAACTCATTTAGAAGAATGCTTCTCTATTTGATTGACGTTTCCAAAAAATTCAACAGCGATTGAAAATCTTTGCCATTTTAAAAAAAAATCTTTAACTTCTAACTCGAAGTTTTTCTGTAAATTGGGCATATACCGATAATATGAAAAGTATTTTCAGCCACGTACAAATTGCACAACGAGCAGGTACCAGCAGTGTTTGGATTGAAGACCCGAGCATTAAGGCTTAAGAGACCACACCTGGCCTGCAATAAAAGTGAACTTTGCTTTGAATTGAAAGTATTGAAAATACGATCAGCTAATGCAGGACAGAGGGAGTGATACATATCGTGTAAAAGACCAGTTTCAGCACAAGCAATAGAATCTAGGCTTGGGTAGTTCACGAACGAACTAGTTCAATTGAACTATTCGCTCTCTTGAACTATGTGAACTAGTTCGTTAATTCTCGTTCTTTTAGTTCAATCGATTTTGCAGCGAGTCAGATCGAAATGAACGAGAAGAAAACTTATTCAACAATGGTTTGAGTCCGTGCTGATACAATTTGCGTCTTTGATTCTTTATTGAAATGATGAAGTTAAGGGCTGCAACTTTGATAGTTTTTATCATTATTTTAGATTGTCTTCAATGCAAACATATGATTATCAGTAGTTGTTATTTGTGATTTGTTAGTTTAAATATGTTCTAAATGCATAAAACTTCATATTAAAAAATTTTAAATGCAAAGGAAGTGTTTCTTCTGCAAAATTTGTTGATGACTTTTACGAGGTAGGTAGTAAGCTATTTAATGAGTTACAGCCCTGGTAATGGAAACTTTGTTTTTTCAATTGCACGACCATTAAGATTTCGTTAAATAAATTCAATTCAACTGATCAATAATATAAAGAAACACTCTTTGTTATTGCGTCGCACCGGTTTTGTTTTTAATTGAAATTATGGTGAAATATATTGGTGAAATTAAAAAAAGTATAATTTTTTTAGTACAGCCAACTTTTTTTATTTTAAAGATATGTTTATGTTTTTGGTGTCATTGAAAAGAAAATTAAATAAATTACAAAATTGATCTTAAAAAAATTTCATTTATTACGCAAAATTCTGAGAAATTTGCACTCAAATTTGTAATTTGGTAGTTTCAACCAATTGATTTAATTTTCACACCATCACAGCTCGGTAACGGTTAGTTGGTGGGGTTTGTTGATATGCCGTTAGAAAGGTGATTTTATTGGCTTTATAATAAACTATCAAACTAAGTTTTATGTAAATTAGTTTTTCTGCTAGAAGCAATAACGTAAACCAAAGTCATGAATTAATAATTAGCCCTGTAGCTCCTAAGAATGTGAAAATAGACCCCCCCTCTCCCATACGATTTTTTGCTCAGCTCGACATAACCTTTCAGCTCCGTAAATAGTTGCACTCAATTGCGGGACACCCTGTATAGTATAAGTCTGAATTCAAAAGACTTCATTTCTATTTTAAAAATTATTCAACACTGAATTTAATATACATACTTAATTTTAATTGCAGAACAATACAAAACATGAATTAAAAATTTTAATTTCACTTCTTTATTTTATATATTTTTTTTTTATTTTTTTAACTATGAAGTGTTGAATTTAATATATAAACTTAATTTAAATGACAAAACAGCAAACACATGAATTCCAAAGTTTTATTTTATTTGTTTTATTGATTTATTTTACCTTTTTTATTTTGAAATAATTACAATAATCTTGTAATAAAATGTATATATAGTTGTAAGAATTGCTCTAAATATGACAATAGTCATTAAAATTAAAATAATAATATTGAAGTTAAAATTAGTATTTGATGTAAACAAAAGACAATTACTGTAATTTATTTCTTTTAAAATATTACTAAATGTTTAGTAAAAATTTAATTTCACATCAATTTTATAAAAACTATAAATATATATATGTATTTATATGTGTACATTTAAATATATTTATATATATATTTTAACCTTAAAACAGAAAGACTATGAATTTAATTTAATTTCAGTTTTTAAATGGATAATAATTCCTTAGATATAATGCATATCTAATATAATAAATATCTAACATAACAAATATAAAATTTATATTTTTATATAAAATAATTAAAGTAAATTTAATATTTATAATATTTTATATTAAAAAGTATTAAAAAGAAACTAAAAAATATGAACTTAGTTTTAGTTGAACTATACCAGAAGTATGAAGTTGATTAAACTAATGTTTTAAAATTCATGCCTAAAATATTAATTTAATAAATTAAAAAGCCTAATTTTCTACTATCAGCAAAAATATTTTTGTTTTAATTGATTTGTTCATATAGTTCGTTTCATTTGACAGACCTGATACTAAACGTGTTAGCAAAACGAACGAAAAGACCTAAAGAACTAAAAGATATAACGAGCGAACACACCTAACGATCTAAAACAACCAACGAACTAAAAGACCTATTGAACTAAATAACCTAACGAACTAACAAAATGAACGAGTGCACGAAACGAATTAAAAGCGCAAACGAACTAAATGAACTAAAAGAACTATATGAACGAACTAGTTCAGTAAACTCAACTGAACTAAAAAGAGCGATCTTTTCAGTGAACTAAAATGCGCAAGCCTAATAGAATCTTGTTTTTCAGCAATTCTGAGTTTGTCTAAAATAACTTCTTGGGTTCTTTTTATGATATTTCAACTGAATTGGACAAGTCAGTTATCTTGTTGACCTGGAATCTTTCACACAAATCACCCTACTCTTTTGCCTAAATTAGTTCATTTTCAATTGTATACTTGGCGAGTTTGATTGGGTTTTAGAAATTAAAATGTACAGGCAGTTTGAATGTTGAAATCGAGACTGAAAAATTTATTTATTTTTTGAACGAATATCAAATAATATACATATGTAAATCAATGAAACATATATACAGGGTGGTCAAAAAGTTTCTGTACATGACACTATCTTCCTTAAAACTGAGATTAATAAACATTTTTAGAATTTTTTTTCTGTGTTTAATTTATTAATGTTTCAAAACGAAAATACAATGCTTTAATAATTTGTATGAAGCCCATCGTTTAAATGGCAATCGCTTATTCTAGACCAAAAACTTTCACACAAAACGCGCACTTCTTCGTCTGTAATTGACTGCCATTGCTATATTTCTCTGGTAATTAATTCGCTTCTATTTTTTGGTCTTGAACTTTTAAATACTGACTCCTTAAGTTTAGCCCAAAGATTTTCAATGGGGTTTAAATCTGGCGGATTTTCAGGCCAAGCAGTCCATACCTCTTTGTATAATCTTTCTGCCACAGTTATGCTCGCTTTTGCCGTATGATATCTTGCACCATATTGCATTAAAATTGAAGCTGTCTAAAACTGGTAAAATGCATTCTCTGTAGTAGTTGCCATTTAGCCTTGTTTTGGTCTTTGAACAGGTATGATCTTCTGCGGATCTCTTGTTCTGATTCGCATGTTTTGCCGATTAGTCTTAAGAAACAGATCGACAAGCGATTCGTCAGTAAAAAGTATGCGGCCACGTTGTCTAAGCCAAAGTCACTATCAGCAGTAAAACCCTCTTTTATAAGTCGAGCACAACATTTTTTGCGGTCAGCAATGTTTTTTCGCTTAAAAGAGGTTTGATGGGTCTCACGTACGAGTGCTGATCCCAAGGACGGCTTTTGATGTATCTTAAGACAGTGGACCGGCTTATTTTGTTGCTTTGGCCAGTTGTTTTCGGATACGTTTAAGCGCTTAGCTATTGTAATTGTTCCTACACCTGCAGTTCCTTTAGCCAATTCCCTTATTTTTCTTTTCAATTTCGCAGTTAATAAAGTGGGTCTACCACTACTTGGTTGATCTGCCACGCCTCCTTCATTATTTGCAGCCCACTTAGTTACTGTTGTTCTTGACACCTTCTGATCAATTGTTTGCACAACGGAGGAAATGACATAATTTACCCATTAAAGTTTAAGAAAAACTCTACCACCGCTTTCCATCCACCGCTAAGCAGTTTGCAGTTTTACACATGGTCACATTAATTTTTTTCGTTAATAACAAATTATTTGAAAAAGTTTTTACTACACTTGAATTGTAAAATATCCTGTTTACATTCTAGAGTTTTTTTTTTCCAAACCTATATTTTTCCAAAGTTTTAAAGGTAAACTTTTAGCCTAAATTATACATTTTTCGTGTGTTATTGTCACAATCTATCTATATATATATAAAATTGTAAAAAAAATCTGACATGAAATATTTTTTTGAAATTCTTTTTGCGATGGACATTTTGAAAGACGCTGATCCAAAAATCGCATTTTTTAAATTTTTGTTTGTCTGTCTGTCTGTCTGTCTGTTAGAGCATCACGCGAAAACCAATAGATGGATTTAAATGAAACTTGACATCTAGGTTCCTTATACCCTCGGTCAATATATAAGATACTTTTTATCAGTAAAAAAAGGTTGGACCCGGTGGGGGGCGCTGCGATCGGGTTCCAGGCATTATTTTTTACAAACTTATCTCGGAAACCGTTCATCCGATTTGCATGAAAATTTGTATATAAAGGTTTTCGGATGCGGTGAGTTTTTATGACTTATCTACTCTGTTCTATCTTGAACACCAGAGGGCGCTGTAGTACAAATATTTTGAAAAACCTCGAAAAACTCCTAAGCCGTGCATCCGATTTACATGAAAATTGGTATATAGAGGTTTTCGGATACGGTGAGTTTTTTTGACTTATCTGCTCTGTTCTATCTTGAACACCAGAAGGCGCTGTAGTACAAATATTTTAAAAAAGTCCAATACCGTTCATCCGATTTGCATGAAATTTTGTATGTAGAGGTTCTTTGATAAGCTGAGTTTTTTTGTACAAATCCATACAGTATCGCCAAGTATAAAAAATTCTTTATAATCTGGAGCTGGTGCTTAGATATCATTAGAGAAGTTACTCATATATCTAGGGTAGTATGCAGTAGTTATGATGACACGCCTTTGGAATAAACTTTTCTAATAAATAATGAAGGAGTTTTGAGTTTTATCCTCCAATTTCATCACCAATTAAAATTCCTGCAATAGAATTGACGATTTCGTCCAATTCAATTCTAAAGTCACAGAGTGCTTTCATTATCTTCATGCTAACCAGAACTGTTAGTTTGAGCAATAATTTTTATTTATTTTATTTGTACCCAAATAAACCTACTTTTCAATATTGTGACAGCTGGAGCTATGGAACTATCATAAACAGTTGAATATGTTTCGAAATGCAAGCTTAACTTCATTACACGCACTTTGCGCATATTCAAGAAACTCTATTATTTTTTTTTTTTTTTTGGTATGGTTTGTTTACACAATTCTTTCAATATTGTTGAAAAATTTTCATATAAAAGCAGAAGAAATTAAGTCAAAATGCATTAAATCGATAAGCAAATTTAACAGTGAAACTTCAACGAAACTTCCGAGATGGCTTTAAAAAAAGTCATTCTAATTTTGCTGATCATAAGTGTTTTGGAATCAATAAAAGCTAAAAATGTGAATATTGAAAGCTCCAGTGCTGAAATTACAAGAAATGCAGAAGTTGAAGCTGCTGGAAAATCTTTCTTTGATATTTTTAGAAATCCTTCACAAGGCTGTAGTAGCTCATCACCAGGAATAATAGTACTTTCAACAACATCAACAACACTTGCACCTCTTGGTAACGTTATTACAACACCAATACAAGGAGGTAGAAGTGCGTTCAGCGAGAATGACGCCCAAATTGATGATTCTCCTAAAAAAACAACACCATCACGCAGAGACAACATAAAACCACCAACTGTTAGTGAACTTGAGGAGGCTGTTCCACGCAAACGTGTTGTCAGAATCAGATTGTTGCCTACAAATGGAGGCAACGCTAATCGTCAAAACCAATAAATTGCCATAAGACGTAGAGGCAGTAGCGTGGTTAAAGAATGACAAAAGTTTCAAAAACAATGAACTAAAAATAATTTGAAAATAAAATGTTTACTTTGTATAAGGAGCTTCTTTTTAATATCGAGAATCTATTTTTAGTGTGCATGAATATTTTAAAAAGTGGGACTGTTTTACAAAATTTCACTTAGCTGGCTATATGGAAAAGGCCAAGAACAATTTTAATTTCATAACTGAATCGATATAATTTCCATTAATTTTTATACCTACATTTTTGAAGCCGATTGATATATCCTTTTCCGAAAACAGTGCTCAAAATCAGCTTTTTTTTTTGAGTCTATAACATCGACATTAAATGTTTTTACTATTTTCTGATTTGTTTTTGTTTTTTTTTCAAATTATTAAAAAATTGAATTGAAGGATGAACAACTTATTAAATTTTTCAAAAAAAAAATACCGCTTAATATATTTAACAAAAATTTATTCTGCTAAAAAATTGTTTAAAAAAGTCATATAATTTTAATTACAAAGGTATGTTTAGCTTTATAACTCTCAAACGTACCATATGTATAAAATATTAGTCCTGTGCGAAGCTTAGTGTCCGAATAAGGGTTTTTGTTTTAAATCCCCTAAAATTTAGATATGATTTTTTTCGAACGAGATTCTTTAGCTAAGAAAATTTTTTTTCTTTTAATTTGAGCGTTATGCTATGCTTTGGGCTCTGTGACATTTTTTGTTTTGGAATTTATGACAATGGACGGTAAGACACCACGACGAATAATTTTTTATGTTATTACATTCTATTTTCTTTGAACTTCGACATTAGTAAAACTTAAAATTTTTTAAAATTTTAAAATTATTATCCCTTTTGAATATAATTTAAATCCACGAAATCATATTTTGACTTTTGTTTCGCTTTGGAACTTTGTACAGAAACAAACTATTATGGGTGAAAGATAACTAAAAAGAAACAAAATTAAATCAAAATCAAACAATTTCTTGATTTTCCTCTTCATGTGGACTTCAACCGTTGAACTGATATAGTTTCGTTTTAATAAACTGCAAGAAACCGTTACCAAAGTTTTTAATAATTTATATTTAAAAAGTTTGAAAAATTTAAATATTTATATAAAAAATAAATAAATTTTGTATCAACTTTTATAAATTTTAAATTTATTTTTTAAATTTATACTGAATTTGTTTCGTTTTGATTTCTGATTTCTTTTGATTTGATTTCTGATTGATTTGAAATTTTCTGAAGGAAATTTTGTGGAGGAAATTTTTACTTTTCGTGTTAATTTTCGCAATAATATTTTGTAAAAGAGCATTTAAATTTCTCGATTTGAATAATTTTAAAAGTAAACAATTCTACTTGGATAAATTACCATTTTCTTATTTTTAATTTATTACTAGTACTTTTAGATTTATCTTTATCAAATCACATTAAATCAATTTTCGCTCTTCTGCTTCAATTTATATATTTTCGATCGATTTTTTTTTTCATTTTATAGTTTATCGATTACTACTACTTCAAAATATTTCCAAGGTCATTGAACTAAAAAAAATTATGTAACTTATAGATAACTGGTCAACAATTTTCGATAATTTATTGTTATTTATTATTAATACTGTTCGGCAAACACGACATTTTCAAAATATTTATTAATTTTTCATATATATATAATAATTTTTATTTTATTTAAATTTGAAAAATTTTAAATATAAATATATAAGAATTTATTTTTGTAGCTCATTGCAAAGGCAATGAAATCACCTTTGTAACAGTATATCAACAAACCCCGCCGATTTAACCTTTACCGATCTGAAACTGCCAAATTTGAGAACTTTGAGTGCAAATTTCTCAGAATTTTGCGTAATAAATGAAAAATGTTTTTATGATCAATTTTGCAATTTATTCAATTTTTTTTTCAATGAAAACAAAAACAACATAACTCTAAAAATAAAAAAGTTGGCTGTACAGAAAAAATTATACTTGTTAGAAAGTAATGATAAATAATGACAAATACAATTAGTTCTGCAGTAGATAATACCATTAATTTCTTATAAATATCATTTTCTTCGTGCATCCAATTTTTTTATTTCTAGAGGTATGTTTATGGTTTTGAGGTCATTGAAAAAAGAATTGAATGAATTGCGAAACTGATCATAAAAACAAATTTCATTTCTTACGCGAAATTCTGAGAAATTTGCGCTCAAAGTTGAAATTTGGTAGTTTCAACCGATTGATTTCATCTTCACGCGAGCTCAGCTCTGTAACGGTTAAGTCGGTGCTGTTTGTTGATATACCGTTAGAAAGGTGATTTCATTGCCTTTGCATTGAGCTATCAGAATACGTTTTTTGTTAATGTAATATATTAATTAACCCTGTAGCTCCTAAGAATGTGAAAATAGACCCTCCCCTCCCATACGATTTTTGCTCAGCTAGACATAACCTTTCACCTCCGTAAATAGTTGCACTCAATTGCGGGACACCCTGTATATATGTATTAATAAAACTTTTGTGTATTTAAGCCCAAAGTTTGAAATATTTAAATCACTTGAAAATAAACTTTAAAATATTTAAAAAATTAACGTTGAAGTTTAAAAAAAAAAATTTCTTAACAAAAAAATAGTTTTAAAAGTTAATTGTTTCAACTGAAACCATGTGGCGCAATGTTGTCGATGTCTGTCTCTTTAGAAAAACGTTCGTTTTCTTCGTTTCGAATACTCATGCTATGATATAAGAATTAAAACTGGAGGAGAGAGGCTCAGTAATCTAGTTAAAAAAAGTGAAATGGCCCTCATTTTTATATTATCCATTTAAAAAAAGATATACTCTAAGTTTTTCTATTGTAAAGGGTGTCCAAAAGTCACTGACGTTTTGATTAGCACTATTTTTTTTTTTTTTTTGTGATAAGCGAAGAATACTAAATCTATGATAGCTGCTTAGTCTATGGAAGCTTAGTCATGGAGAAATTCACTGTCGAAAAATGCGTACAAAATTGTTTAAATTCACTACAAAAATAGTAAAAATTTGGCGGAGACGGTTCGTAAAACCCACACTTCTCGGTCATGTTAACGCAAGCACCAACTCGCACTACTGTGGTCAATTTAATCAATAAACTTGAGTCCATTGGCGGCTCTATTGTGGACGCGAAAAGGTGTGGTCGTACCCGCTGCGAACCTATACCGCAGAATGCTGTTATTTTGTTTACTGTTGCACAGTGTAATCGAAGAAGTATTGCTTAGGGCTAAGTCAATCATAGATGCGCTTCGGTGCCTTTGGTATGGATACAAAGTATAAAGTGTGTTGTTATTGTGTTGTTAAATTATTTAATTCAATACCAGCAGCATTATTTGTGGTACAAATCCATGCAGTATCGCCATGTATAAAAAATTCTTTATTATCTGGAGTTATTGCTTAGATATCATTAGAGAATTTACTCGTATATCTAGGGTAGTATGCAGTAGTTATGATGACACGCCTTTGGAATAAAGTTTTCTAAGAAATTAAGAAATAATGAAGGAGTTTTGAGTTTTATCCTCCAATTTCATCACCAATTAAAATTCCTGCAATAGAATTGACGATTTCGTCCAATTCAATTCTAAAG
Organism: Coremacera marginata; assembly: GCA_914767935.1. NCBI lineage: Eukaryota > Metazoa > Arthropoda > Insecta > Diptera > Sciomyzidae > Coremacera > Coremacera marginata. Next base: position 137,554,225 of record OU612047.1, on the reverse strand, counting down.
TCACAGAGTGCTTTCATTATCTTCATGCTAACCAGAACTGTTAGTTTGAGCAATAATTTTTATTTATTTTATTTGTACCCAAATAAACCTACTTTTCAATATTGTGACAGCTGGAGCTATGGAACTATCATAAACAGTTGAATATGTTTCGAAATACAAGCTTAACTTCATTACACGCACTTTGAGCATATTAAAGAAACTCTATTATTGTTTTTTTTTTTGGTATCATTTTTTTACACAATTCTTTCAATATTGTTGAAAAATTTTCATATAAAAGCGAAGAAATTAAGTCAAAATCCATTAAATCGATAAGCAACTTTAAAAGTGAAACTTCAACGAAACTTCCGAGATGGCTTTAAAAAAAGTCATTCTAATTTTGCTGATCATAAGTGTTTTGGAATCAACAAAAGCTAAAAATGTGAATATTGAAAGCTCCAGTGCTGAAATTACAAGAAATGCAGAAGTTGAAGCTGCTGGAAAATCTTTCTTTGATATTTTTACAAATCCTTCGCAAGGCTGTAGTAGCTCATCACCAGTAGTAATAATACGTTCAACAACATCAACAACACTTGCACCTCTTGGTAACGTTATTACAACACCAATACAAGGAGGTAGAAGTGCGTTCAGCGAGAATGACGCCCAAATTGATGATTCTCCTAAAAAAACAACACCATCACGCAGAGACAACATAAAACCACCAACTGTTAGTGAACTTGAGGAGGCTGTTCCACGCAAACGTGTTGTCAAGATCAGATTGTTGCCTACAAATGGAGACAACGGTAATCGTCAAAACCCATAAATTGCAATAAGACGTAGAGGCAGTAGCGTGGTTAAAGAATGATAAAAGTTTCAAAAACAATGAACTAAAAATAATTTGAAAATAAAATGTTTACTTTGTATAAGGAGCTTCTTTTTAATATCGAGAATCTATTTTTAGTGTGCATGAATATTTTAAAAAGTGGGACTGTTTTACAAAATTTCACTTAGCTGGCTATAAGGACAAGGCCAAGAACAATTTTAATTTCATAACTGAATCGATATAATTTCCATTAATTTTTTTACCTACATTTTTAAAGCCGATAGATAGATCCATTTCCGAAAACAGTGCTCAAAATCAGTTTTTTTTTTTAAGTTTGTAACATCGACATTAAATGTATTAACTATTTTCTGATTTGTTTTTGTTTTTTCAAATTATTTAAAATTTGAATTGAAGGATGAACAACTTATTAAATTTTCCAAAAAAAATACCGTTTAATATTTTTTACAAAAATTTATTCTGCTAAAAAATTTGTTTTAAATCCTCTAAAATTTAGATATGATTTATTTCGAAAGAGATTCTTTAGCTAAGACCATTTTTTTTCTTTAAATTTGAGCGTTATGCTATGCTTTGGGCTCTGTGACATATTTTGATTTGGAATTTATGACAATGGACGGTATGACACCACGACGAATAATTTGTTATGTTGTTACATTTTTTTCTTCTTTGATCTTCGACATGAGTAAAACTTAAAATTTTTTAAAATTTTAAAATTATTCCTTTTGAATATAATTTGAATCCACGAAATCATATTTTGACTTTTGTTTCGTTTTGGAACTTTGTACAGAAACAAACTATTATGGGTGAAAGATAACTAAAAAGAAACAAAATTAAATCAAAATCAAACAATTTCTCGATTTTCCTCTTCATGTGGACTTCAACCGCTGGACTGATACAGTTTCGTTTTAATAAACTGCAAGAATCCGTTCCCAAAGTTTTTAATAAATTTTATTTATAAAGTTTGCAAAATTTATATTTTTATATAAAAAATAAAAAAATTTTGTATCAACTTTTATAAATTTTATTTTTATTTAATAAATTTATACTGAATTTGTTTCGCTTTGAACTTATATTGCTGTATTACTGTGAAATTTTGTGAGGAAATTTTTACTTTTCGTGTTAATTTTCGCAATAATATTTTGTAAAAGAACATTAAAATATCTCAATTTGAATAATTTTAAAAGTAAACAATTCTACTTGGATAAATTACCATTTTCTTATTTTTAATTTATTACTAGTACTTTTAGATTTAACTTTATCAAATCACATTAAATCAATTTTCGCTCTTCTGCTTCAATTTATATATTTTCGATCGATTTTTGAAGCGAAGCTTTTTACGCCCCGTTCTGTGATTTGCTTGGAGTGAAATCAGAAAAATTTTCGACAGATTTTTTCTTAGAGTTTTATATGGTTTCTTTGTTTGTGTGTTTTTTACAACAAGACAATTTAATATAACAAATATAAAAAAACATCCCTTCGCCTGCCGTGGGGATTCGAACCCTAAAACCTTTGCTTGGAAGTTCTATACTCCATCATCGAGCCATACACTTTATTTATACCGAGTCATTGATTCAGTATTAACTGCAACTGAAGCTACCCTATAGGAACGAACTAACTTGTTTTTAAAAACATGAACTACTTTGAATTATATTAAGGCGGCATCCGTTTCAATTGTAAATAGTTTTATTTGCATTATATATGAAATAATTGAATTACTACTTAAAAACAAGTGATTGATAAACAACTTTGAATTATATTATGGCGGCAACTACTCTGATTTTGACATGTTTTAATTGCAAATTTTTATTAGATTACAAGTTTATATATATTTAACCATGTTATTTCATCAAATATTAACTTTAGGCCATCAGTAATAGTTTTCAATTGGTTCTTTTGAAGTAGTTAAAAACTAATTTAATTTTAACTAATTTAACAAGTAGTTCAAAATATATGTAGACGAAAGTCGATTGACTTATTTAGCGGACATCACCATACAAAATATGTTAGTTCGTTCTATGGGAAAAAGTCAGAATTTTAACTAGTTGTGGTTGCAACTTCTACAGGGTATGTTGCAGTACATACAATAATCTATTAATGTATTTATGTGGTTTGGGTAGCTGCTTAGCCACTTGCTACAAGTGTTGATTAATAGATTTTTATGGTTTGGGTAGCTGCTAAACAACTTGCTACAAGAATCATCAGCATTGCCATTTTTCCACAATTGTGGTAAATCTAGCACTTTTTTAGTTCACCACTTTTATCACCCACTATTTGCATTTTTCCAAAATCTATATATTTATACAAAAATTATTGCATTATAATTAAAATTTTAGAAATTTTATTGCTTATATTTTATTTTTATAGAAATAATATTGCATATATTTTGTTTATTATTACATTTAATATTTTATTTTAGAACTGTTTTAAGAACATTATATGAGAATTATTTGCAATAAAACTTATTATGATTTGTTTTGCTGTAGGACTTCAGTCGAATTTTTCCTTAAGAAGAAAAATATATTCCAAAGTTTTTAAAATTCACCACTCATTTTAGACTCAACCTACCACTATTTAAAATTTGCAAGTGACAACACTGGTCATCATCCTCAGTTTGCTAGTGCAATCTGTTAACGCCATCAACTGTTAACATAGCATAGTTAACATAGTTAACATAACAACTGTTAACAGTTATATATTTAATATTAAATCAACATCAAAATTTAACAGAGATGTTTGGATCGCTGGAAACAGTGTCGACTTATTAATCAGTGGGTCATGGGATCGATCATCACGATGGGCAAAGTAATACTTTTTTTTTTTGATGTGAATGCGCTTATGCTGTTGTTGGTACATGATTTTGTTTTGTTTTTGCATAGTGCGAAAAAAATTAACAATTGCCCACAAGTGCGTTGAAATAACAATGACAGTAACATAAAAAGCTTCGCTTCTCTCGTGTGTCCAACGACGCACCTATGTTTTTTTTCAATTTTATAGTTTATCGATTACTGCTACTTCAAAATATTTCCAAGGTTAATGAACTAAAAAAAATTCCATAACTTATCGATAACTGGCCAACCATTTTCGATAATTTATTGTTATTTATTATTAATACTGTTCGGCAAACACTATATTTTTAAAAAATTTATTAATTTTTCATATTTATACAATAATATTTACTTTATTTAATTTTAAAAAATTTTAAATTTATTTATGTATAAATTCATTTTTTTGTATAATTTACCGAATGTGTTTTTTTAATTACGTATGATTAAAAAGCATTTTAACAAAAACAAATATTTTTAATTGGTATTTATGAAAAACATTTTGCAACTTATTTTAATTCATTGAAGAAATTTTTATAATCAATCGATATTTTTTGATTGATCGATAGTATTGAAATCTGATATTTTATGGCACATATAAAAAATTTCTTTTAATTTATCGATTTGTTTTTAAAATTTGTTTAATGTATTGTCAGAAAGGTGTAAAAAATTTCTATAGTTTTCCCATATTTCTAATACTAAAGGGTGTAAAAAAAAAAATCACTGACATTTTAATAATACAATTTTATTGACAACCTTTAATATTGATATTAAATTAAAAATATTTGTCAAAATTATTCGAATTTTGTTTGATTTAAAAACATTTAACAAAACAAAAGCAAAAGTACTTTAATTGATATTTATGAAAAATATTTTGCAACTTATTTCAATTCACTGAAGACATTTTTATAATTTATCGATATATTTCGGTTGATCGATAATATTGAAATATTATATATGATGTGTTTTTATGTTATCTACTGATGCTGGAGCACCTCTTATATACATTGGCAACATTAGATTCATTTCAATCTATCGTTATTTTCATACATTAATATCTCCACATTTCCGAAAATGCATAAGTATTGTGGCCAGTTTGTCTGCATAAGTATTAAGAAATCTCAATGGTTTTATATCAAAAAATTTCAAAACCTTAATATCGTTTAAATTTGCTTTTGTGAATTGATTAAAAGCAATATTTTATATTGACATATATCTCGATGTTTTTATATCGATATATGCAACATTTTTAAATCGATATATATCGATAGTTTTAAATCAGTAAATTTCTGTATCGATGATATTTCAGATTTCAGCAATCGATAAATTTCTACATTTAAATATCGATATTCTCATATAGGTACCTTTTTGATTTGTCCCATCGTTATATTTTGGTATCAATTAATTTCTTTATTTTCTCAAAGATAAATTTTGGTGATTTTATTATACAGATATAATTTTGATTGTACTATATTGATAAATTTTCGATATTTTTGCATTTGATATATTTTTCGATTTTGTTATACCGATTAATTTGTAGTACTATTTATATAAAATGTATGGATAATTCGTTATTTTTATAGCGGTTAATTCCCAAATTTTTAAATTGATTAATTTCGATATTTTCGATAATTTTATATTGATAAATTTCGTTCTTTTTGCATCTTTTAAGATTAATGTTTGCTAAATCGTTAGCCTGTGACATTTTATTATTGATAAATTTTTTTATATTTATCATCGATAAATTTCGAACACTTTATATTTCGATATTCTTATATCGGTTTATTTCCCAGTTATTATAAAGATACATTTTGATATTAACTTATTGAAGAATTTCGCGCTTTTTGTGTGAATAAATTTAAATTTTTTTATATTGACAAATTACAATATTTTTATGTTGATCAATTTTGATGTTGTTAATAAAAAGTTTCGATATTCTATTTCTATATTTTCATATCGATAAATTTCGGTATTTTTGTGTTTTTGAATTAAATTTTTGTTGACAAATTTAAAAATATTTTTAAATTGATACATTCGATTTTGTTTCGATTGATAAATTTCGATTAAATTTATTTGGAATATTTCGATTTTCATGTAACAATAAATGTTTATATTCATATTATGAAAAATGTCGATATTTTCATAGCGATATTTTTATTAGCAATTTTTTATCGATACTTCTATATGGATTATCGATAAATTTCGTTATTTAGTATCGGTAGTTTTTTATATTTTTATATTATGCTTATATTGTTTTAATTTATTTCTGTTCTTAAGTCTAAGAACAAGTTCCTACACCAATATACTGGTCATTAAATGTAAGGAATCTTTTCATTGAAACAAAGAACATTCATTGATTTATATGAACTTTTTCTTACAGTCAAAAAATTGTTTCTTTAACTCAAGGAAATATTTCTTAATTTCAAAGAACATATTAACTGAACCAATGTAAAGAGTTCATGAATTCAAGTAGCAGATTCTTTGGCCTAAGGAAAAAAGTTTATTGTTTCAAACAACTGATACATTCAATTAATGAAAAAAGTAAATCCTGGTTTTTACTATATCAGTTTTATGACGACATAAAAGTTTATCAATTTCCTATTATATATATTATAATTATAATATATAATATATTATATATTATATATATAATATTTCCTAAATAAAATTATTCTAGGTATAAATGCTGTATAGCTCTATTCGATAATTCGGTTGTTTTTCATTTTTCCACATTGTCAAAAGTAGAAAAATCCAACGTGTTGTCATTTCTTATTTGATTTACAGCAACTGACCTTTTAAAATGATATAGTGAAAACTAAACTAAAAACATTTATATTACATTAAAGGAGATTTTCGGCTCGAATCTTTCAAGGAATTTTTTCATATTTTTTGTAGAAGAAAACAAACAATTCAGGTGCGTCGTTGGACACACGAGAGAAGCGAAGTTTTTTTTTGCAGTTTCATAGATTTAATAATTTAGTGTTTTTTTTTTAATAAAACAGCTTTTAAATTAAAAAATTTAAAATAACATAAAGTAAATTAAAAAACACACGTTAATATTCATAACAGAAAATTTTATTACATAACATTATTATTTTATTACGTGCTCATTCATTGTTACATCCACATCTTGTATCATTGAACATTTTTGTTATATTTGGATAGCTGCTAAATATGCTGTATATGTAGAAAAGCCAAACAATCCTTTTAATGTTAGGTTTTTCAATCTGCTGCAACATAGCTAATTGTACTTTATTAAAACACCGATGCTGGGGACATTGTAGCAAGTAGTAGCAAGTACAACATTTTATTTGAAATGTTTTTTATATGTAGAATAGCCAATACACAATCCTCTATCTATAAAGAGATAATTGTGATCTATTGCAACATAGCTGTAGTAATACATAATTAATATTGAATCAAAAACTGTACTTAACAGAGGCTTTTGGCTTTTGGAATAGTGTTTTGAACTTCTAATCACAACGTTGCGGGTTCAATTCCTCACGGAGGATCAAATAAGTTTTTTTTAATATATTGCAATTACAATAGACGTAAGGAACAAAGAAACATCAATTTCTAAGAAAAACTCTGTCGAAATTAAAAAGTGTCGTTTTTGAGATTTCACTCAAGCAAATTTCAGAACGAGGAGTAAAAAGCTTCGCTTCAAAAATATGTTTAGTTATTAGCCTCTACACCAAATCATCAGCGCGGACTTCTGTGACTTCTGCAGTTCACTAACCTTAGAAGCTACTAAGTGCAGCATTCGCCAAGACCAATGCGGAATCATGGATGTTTTTTTAAATCAATAAATTTTTCTTTAATTTAATGAATGCGTTCTTTAAGTGTCAGAACAGGTTCTTATTGCAGATGGAAGCCAATGCATTGTACATTGGAATCAATGTACTGATTAAATTTTAAATTGATGGCAATAGATGTATTTTAAACTGAAATCAATTTATTTTACACTGAAATTAATGTACTGATTAAATTTTGCATTGAAATGAATCCACTGAACATTATCATCAACCATTGTATTGTACATTGAAATCAATCTATTGCACATTGAAGTCAATGTATTTTACATTCAAATCGATGTATTATACATTTGAATCAATGTTTTGTGCATTACAATAGATATATTTTAAGCTAAAATCAATGTATTGTACATTACAATATATTACATTGAAATCACTCACATTACAATCAGGCTCTTGCGTTTTAAAAAAATGCGTTTTTAAGTCAATGAATGTATTTTTAAGCATTCGGAGAAAGTTTTGAAGCAACAAAATAAATTTCATGGTATGCAGATTCATACAAACAATAAACAGTACATTAAAAACAAATTGAACTTTAAGAATTTGTTCTGTGAACGGAGTATTTTTTCTTTGAACCAATGAATTATTTTCTTTAAAATTATGAATTTTGTTTAATGAATGGAATTTATTGATTTTAAAAACAATATTTAGTTCAGTATGTTTTAACTGTAATCAAATTTTTCAAAATTGTATTAAAATAAATTTCATTTGCTCTATTCAATATTCATATGAAATAAGAATCATTAGTCTTTAAACTACATATGAAAGAGTGAGTTCACCGAGAAAAAAGCTTATGTTAAATTGAAAAAAAACCTAGTATAATTTTTAAGTTGGCCTTGGCAGTTTTCAGCCACCCAAGACTTTATCAAAACGCCTAAGTTTAACATGTTGACTTGCCAATTTTTATTAAAATTAACCAAGGTAAATTAAACCAAGTATTTGGTAATTTTTTGTACACTACTTTAAAAAAAAAAATGTTATATCAGATATATAATGTTTTTTCGGGTTTTGGTTTTTTTTTATTTTCCTTTTTTTTTTTGTTTGTAGTTGCCGCCGCCTCTCGTTCTGTGCTTTGGTTGACATAAATCAGCAACTACAAAAAATTTTTCTTTTATCGACACCGTTTTTTCTTAGAAATTAATGATTTCTCGGCTTTTCTGGCTGCTTTACGTATATTATAACAAGAACATTAAATTATATTAAATATCTTATACGAAAACTTTACCTTCGCATGCCGCTGAGATTCGAACCCACACCAACCGATACCACTGTATATGAAGTAACTACACTATGCATTGAGCCAAACTCCTTCGTTACGCTGAGTGATTCATTCAATATTAATTACAACTGAAGCTATGCTGCAGCTATCAACAGAATACTGCGACATACAGCATCTGTAAATACAGCACCTGTTAACAACTGTGAATCAAATACTTTTTTTTTGGCAGGGTATCGAAGCATGTGCTTTCAAAGCAATGTATTAAGCAATAAATTGATTAGGTGACTTAGCGTAGCTGCAGTTATGTCAGCAAACAGCAGCAAGGCTGCTTGGATCAGTTGGTAGAGCGATGGACTGGCACCAAAAGTTCCAGGGTTCGAATCCGCACGGCGGGCAAAGAAATTTTTGTTTTCATTTTTTCTGTTCTTCTTGTTGATGAAATGTAATAAAATTTACTGGTGTCAATATTAACGTGTGTTTTTTAATTTACCTTATGTTCCCTATAGGAACAAACTAACTTGTTTTTAAAAACAACTAATTAAAAAACTAATTTAAAATAAACCAGTATATGAACTACTTTGAATTATATTAAGGCGGCAACTACTCTGATTTTGACATGATTTAATTGCAAATTTCTATTAGATTACAAATTTTTATATATTTAACCAGGTTATTTCATCAAATATTATTAACTTTAGGCCATCAGTAATAGTTTTCAATTGGTTTTTTTAAAGTCGTTAAAATATAATTTAAATATAACTAATTTAACAAGTAGTTGAAAATATATGCAGACGAAAGTCAATTGACTTATTTAGCGGACATCACCATACAAAATATGTTAGTTCGTTCTATGGAAAAAAGTCAGAATTTCAACTAGTTGTGGTTGACAAAAAACTACTTTATCAACTACTTTTAAATTAGTTGATTTTCCAACAGGGTTATTATTGAATTCAAAAGTGGTTTTATTACAAAAAAACAAAAACCATAAAATTATCAAATCTCTCCTTCTCTCGTGTGTCTAATGACGCAGCTTTTTTTTTTTTTTTTTTTTGCAGAAGATAGCTCAAAATTATGTTTAAGCCATCCATGCTAGCTGTTTTTTAATTTTGTATTTTTGGATTTTGGGCTTAGGTGAATTAAATATTTTTTTTTTGGCAAAGTATCGAAGTATGTGCTTTCAAAGCAATGTTTCAAAGCAATAAAGTGCTTAGGTGAATAAGTATAAGTTTATAATTCCCATACAATTCTCTTTACCCAAGCCGACTTAGGTGATTTACCTATTGTTTTTTTTTTCTCGGTGTTATTTAACCACTTAAGGATCTGCACATTCTTGGGTATAAGTTTCACTTTAGTTATGTGTGTTTTAACTATGAAATAGAATGGAACTAAATAATTTTTAGTTGAAGAGGATTGCAGTATTTTTCGCCAATTCGCTGAGAAGTCGAATTTTGTAACCATTTTTTGAGCTAAACACTGGGCAGCACAGAATACTTTAATGAAATATAACATAAAGTAAATGGATCCAACGACAAGCTAAAAACAAGTTTGAGAAACCCTTTTTTGTTCAGAAAGTTTTTTGTTTTTTTTTTAGTGTTGTTGCTGTCACAATAACAATACAACAATGAGAAATATTCAAAAGAAATTCAGAAATTCATTTAAACACAAACTTCTAAGTCTATTGTTGTCTAGTGGTAGGTTAGTCTATATATTAAGTTGTGAGTAGTGATAGGTAAGCATTCCAACAAATATATAAATATTTTTCGGGTTACTTTAAGACAAATAAACCTACTTTTCTATGTGTAAACAGCTGATGAAGAAACAACATCCACACATTAACATCCAAAACTCCAATTCAACTTTATTTAGGTTTGTTGATGATGTTGTAACATTTTGAAAATACTTTATTGTTGATGTTTATTTTCTTGTTTGCACTATTATACAATAGTGGTGGATGTTTCATGCCTGTTTGCTAACTATTATAGATATTGCAAACTATTTGTTTATTTTACAAGGCATAATAGTAGCAGCAACTATATAGGAAAATATTGTACCAACGTATTTTCTTCTATAAAAGCTGAAAAAATTCAATGATAATCTATCAAAACCGTTTATCAACTCATACGGTGAATTTCAACAAAGCTTCGCTGATCGTCTTTACAAAAATTTTTATTATTTTTAATCGATTTTGAGAGTTGGTACCGTTGGTGTTACGGGACCAATTGGTCCTGTGGACATAACTAACATTGATAATATTATAGGAGTTGGTATTGTTTGTGATGTAATATCTACTGGTTAGTGATGCAAAAAAAAAACTGTGTCTTTGTACTGTGCACAAGTTTTCTACAATTTATTTGACTTAATTTTGACGTAAAATTACGTCTGACAGCGGATTTTACAAGGTCATGCTCACGTTTTTGGGGCACACTTTAGGGTATACATACAGCCTTTAATATTTAACGCACAAAGATAAAATTTATGCCAAAATATTAAATATATCGTCAATAAAAGGAATATCTAACTTTAAATTTTGTCACACTTCTTTAATAAAGCCACAAAATAGCAAAAGAAAAGAAGAAAAATTCACATTTTTGTATGAGAAAATTATACGTTGATGCTTCAGTTGCTGCTGACGTTCTTATGCTTGTTGCTTTAGTTCGTGCCAAAATCTCGAACGCAACATCATGTTGTTTGTTGAAGAGAATCGTTTTACGAATTTCTCAGAGCTTCTCAATCAATGTTTACGTATATAAATGCTTGCTCTTCTAAAAAGCTTTCAGTCTGCTGACAGACTCCAATCGGTTAGGGTAGCGTCGCTTTGTCCGCCTGATACACACCGAAAAGAAGACGTTGCATTACGAATAAGCGATGCATAGTTAATTATATTTGTTTATATTTGATATTTTAAAAACGCAGTGCTACTACATATACACCATTAAATGAATCAAGAATCGTTTTACGAATATTTTTCATTAACTGCTTGTGGTGTTGTTATTAATATGTATGTATGAAATATTTGCATTAATATATTTCTTTCGTTTTTGTAGTTTGTTATTGGTTTTGTTAATCTTTAGCAAGTTTAATTTAATAAATAATAATTTAAATTTAAAATCTTTTCAGCCCTTGAACTTGCATGCACAAAATTCCGATTATATGAATTAATAAAAAAAAAAACACAGGTGCATCGTTGGGCACAAGAGACACAAGCTTTTTCGCAGTTACATAGATTTGATAGCTTAATTGTTTTTTCTTTATACTAAATTATAAAAATAACAAAGTAAATGAAAAAACACACGTTAATATTCACACTAGTAAATTTCATTAGATTTCGTTATTCCGACACTGTTTTCTTATATCAGAATTGCTTGCGTCCATCACAAAAGAAAAATTCAATAGCAAATTATTAAAAAAACAATTCTTCATTCGCTGTGGGCATCGAACATGTACCCACTGATTAAGTGTTCATCACAATATGCATCAATCCAAAAAGCCTTTGTTACGTAGAGCTGTTGTTCAATATTAAAGTTGAAAGTAAAACAGAAGCTACGTTGCTGCCTAGTAGCATAATCTATTAATAAATGGAGGATTGTGTATTGACTGTCCTACAATAATTAACAAAAATTTGCTTCTACTTGCCACAAGATGTCACCAGCATCGGTGTTTTCCTTCGCACATTTACATCAACAAAAAACAAAACACACCGATGCTGGTGACATCTGGTGGCAAGTAGAAACAATATTTTGTTAGTTGTTGTAGTAAAGCCAATACACAATGCTCTAGCTATTGATAGTTTGCGACAATCTATTGCAGCATAGCTTCTGTTATACTTTACATGGAATCAACAACCCTTTTTAACAACGCTCTGTGGCCTGGTGGATAGTGTGCAGAACTCTTAATCAGAGGATATGAGTTCAATTGCCTCGGCCGGCGAAAAATATTTTTTATTTATATTTATTATTAAGTATTAAATTTTCTTGTTGTAATAAGAGCACGAGAGAAAGAAACCATAAATTTGTAAGAAAAAAATTTGTGGAAAAAAGCCATAGTTAAATCACCTAAGTCGGCTTGGGTAGAGAGAAGTGTATGGGACACTTTATCAAAATGTTATGGAAATAATTTAGCATCGAAGTCATTTGCGTTATAATACATAGATTCTTCATGATTTATGATATGAGATTTGGGTCTATACAAAAAAAAAACGGTGCAAGCAATTGTGTAATTATGTTGAATAACCCTGTCTAATAACTTTTGAGTTTGAGAACTTTAAAAAAAAAAAAGAAAAATTCGCAAAAATCCAAAAATACAAAATTAAAACAAAAGCAATAGCATGGATGGCTTAAGCATAGTTTTGAGCTATTTTCTGAAAAAAAAAATATAAAAAAAAACAAAAACTCAGAAAAAAGTTATAACTGTTGAAACTTTTTTTTTAATAATGTTTAAATTACCAAATCTTTAGTTAATTTATACATTAACATGTAAAACTTAGGCGTTTCAATGAAGAACTTGGGAGGCTTAATACTGTCACAGCCAGCTTAAAAATTATACTAAGTTTTTGTTAATTTAACATAAGCTTTTTTCTCGCTGCTTAAAGTGATTTTAAGTTAAACATTTTAAAGTACTGAATAAAGTTTACAAACAATATTTAATTGTTATTATTTTATAAAGCTTTTTTTTCTACACTTAAAGCTTTAAATTTTGCTAATAATCGACAAATGATGGCGATAAAACACCACAAATTGCAATGAACCGCAACGCTGGCGCCCGAAAATTGATTTGTTATAACGATGCTTTAAGTGAACCTTCTCGCCCACACATCTATATATATATATATATATATATATCAGGCAAACAACACCGACACACACACATACATACACACATGTAAAGAAACACACGGACAGACACACATAAATATTCTGACATTGTTGTCTGCATGAGTGAAAAAAAAAATTTACAAACTTCTGTAATTTGTATGAAACTTTTACAAACAAGTTTCAAAAATTTTTTTTTTTTTTTATTTGTAGAAATATTTATGGGTGTGTGTGTGTTTATATGTTTGTGATTTTGACTTTTGTGCATTAACAGAACTTGTTAAGATTTAAGCTAATTTTGGCCAGGCAAAACTTAGCTTACAATTAATTTAAGCGTGCCGCAGAAATAAAGCTTTTCGCATTTAATTTCAATTAACTGAAGCTGCCGAAAAACTTTGACTGGAGCAAACTTTTGTAAATGCATTACGAGGCAATAAAATTTATTTGGCAAAATAAAATAAGCTTTGAGTTGCTTCAAACTTTGACTCATAATTGAGTATGGGCGCTGGGACTAGAGACATAAGTTAAAGGTAGATGAAGCTGCATGCTGCTTTGCACTTAAGAGGTTTTACCTATATTAGAGCAAATTTGAGTAAATTTGAACTCAATTTTGTGCTCGTTATGTCTTGCAATGCAGCAGAAAATTAAATTTTATATTGAAGAAAAAAAAAAACACAAGAAAACAGCAACAATATGTGCCAGTTAACATATATTTGGCAACTGCCAACTGAGCAAAAAAAAAAATAAAAACTGCGTCATATAAGCATATATTTTTTTTTCTCTTTTGCACACTCTTCAACTATGCTCAACCTTCTAAATGTTGCCACCTGTACAAATGGTACAAAAATTATGAATGAGACGGAATTTATTTTTATTTAGTCAAAAACTCAAAAGCTTTTTAACCACAAAAAACTTTCAAGTGCTCAAAAATTTAACCCTTTCACTACTAGTGGGTGGTATAATTTACACTTTTTTAAATTTTTATTTTTTTATATGGAAAGTTCCAAATAATCAATTATTTCAATTTTCTTTTTTTTTTTGTAATTATGACTTCTAGTAGGCTAGTTTTGATACTACAGAGGAATTTTTTTGATATAGTAGATTCGTGGGACATACAAATATTTGCATAAAAAAAATGTTATTTTAAGGTCAGCTAACTCTGCACTCTGAGATTCTAAATTTCATTTCTTTTTGTATATTTTTTCCACATTTGTATTGTGATAACGATATGGAATTTCAAGAAATTGCGCGTGATATTGGATCAGTTTAGAGAACTGCAATGAGTCGCTTTTTAAGCACTCAAAGTGTACTCATAAAAAATAAGTATAAATCAATCAACATTGAAAACATGCTTCTCATATCTCAATCACTATAAGCATGCGTGCAAGCAGTGCTGTGATTCTGATTTAGTGAAAAATTCCGATTGCATCCCTATTTAGACCTGCTTATCCCATCAAAATGACACGATAAGCCCACAAAAAATCCCACTAAAATAATTATATCAATAAAGTCTTTTATCCAGTTTATGAAAAGTAATAATAATCAGAAACATTTTATATTAAAGTGTAAAAGTTTATTTATTAACGAAACCAAACAAATTTTGGCTTAAGTCTAGTTTAATAGTAACTTTTTTCCTAATACTTTTAGATCGTTTATACCGAAAATCGTCGTTAAAACTATCTTTGCGTAAAATTGAACACAATAAACAAAATAATTTAACAAAGTACATAAACCTAAAGCATAAAGAAAAGATATAAAAAAAAAATCACTCATACGCCTCGAGAACAAGACATATCTAATTCCGCAAAAAATGTCCTTTTATGTTGATTATTGAATTAAATGACTCAAATTAGTTAGTTGGCTGCATATTTGGGCGAAATTTTCTTTATAAATACATGATAAAAATTGAAAAAATTTCAGTCAGAAAAGCTCTAGTAGAAGGCCAAAATTTATATTCATTTCAAAAATGGCAAAAATACGCATTTTTTGATATCTATTGCGCATTAAAGTTAAAAAAAAACGGCCCAGCCTAAAATTTCAGTCAGAAAAGCTCTTGTAGAGAGCATAAAGTTATATTCATTTCAAAAATGGTAAGCGTATTTTAAATCAGCGCTAAAATACGCTACTTTTGATACCTGTTGCGTAATAAAATTAAAAAGAAAATATATTGGCCCAGCGTAATGTACATTGTTATACTTTAAACAATGAAAATATACATTGCTAATATATATATCTCCTTTTTACATATCAATGAAACCCCAACTGAACGAACAATTGTGAAAAATTACAAAAAAGTGATGCCAACCAGATTTCTAAAGAATTTAAAATTATTATTTACTTTTTAAAATTATGACAATGCAGAAAATCCCACCTAATCACCTAAAATCCCACACGTTCTCAAATAGGTCAACTATCCCAAAATGAGCCGGAATTGCCACTAAATCACATCACTGCGTGCAAGGCACATGAAGTACGTGAGATTCTGCGTACAAGAGAATCTTAATCGTTTGGATGCTAAATACTTTAAATAGTTATGCTCAATGTGCTCAATGACTCTCTGATTCTCATAAAGTCCTAAAAGTCATGGAAAATATCCACATGACTTACGTAGCTGCTATCGCGACATCTTGGCATTTGGAACAACATAAAATCGAAAGATATCAAAAAATCCTCGAAAAATTTGCGAAAAATAGAAAAAGTGCCATAACTCGAAGGGGAAGCAAAATAGGCAAAAAATAACCATTTTTTGGGCTTTCTTAG
The DNA here is from genome assembly GCA_914767935.1 of Coremacera marginata. NCBI lineage: Eukaryota > Metazoa > Arthropoda > Insecta > Diptera > Sciomyzidae > Coremacera > Coremacera marginata. Next base: position 137,537,984 of record OU612047.1, on the reverse strand, counting down.
GGTCATTCCCCCATTTTCCATATTTTTAGGGAAAGACGTCGAAACACGTGTTTAACTGTCCACTGTAAGTCAAATTGCAAGTCAAGCACGTGTTACTGCCCCTCTCTAAAAATTTGGCGAATGGGGAGCAGATATACCCGTATTTGTGTGTCTCAAAAATGTTTCCTACCTTAGTAATCCTCCAAAAATGGTTAGTTTTTACCTATTTTGCTTCCCCTTCGAGATATGTGTGAGGATGAAAGTCGAGCCCTCGTTTCTTCCCACATACACTTTTATTAATTTCATCAACATAAACTTTGTTTTTTATTTAACCGTTGTGTCAACAGCTGTTGGGTTTTATCCACATCGACAGTAGATGTACCCGGGTACTTCATACGTTTTGTATGGCAGATAGTTGCTTTTGATATACAAATATTAACTACTACCTGGATTCTTGTAATTTTCTGGTTTTTTTTTTTTTTATTTATTGGAAATATTGTCTAGTTAACAAAACTTTTATCATAATTTGGGAAAAAAAAAATTTGGTACCTAAATAATCCATTTTTACCAAAAATGGGAATTGCCAAAATCCATAAAAATTTAACAATTTCCAAATTCTTTTTTAATCCTTGTAATTTGATCCCTTTTTACCAAGAAAAATAATTAACATTGAATTTTCATTCGCAAAATTCCGTTATATTTGAACTGAAAATCAACCCCTCTTGCTCATAGTGCTATTTTTAGTACCTGCGCAGAATAATTATAACTCATAAAATATTTGTTCAATGTAAACATTTTTTTTTTGGAATGTGTAGGAAAACACGTCTACTAACAGGAACAAAAGGGTATTTGGGAATATCTTGCCTACCTACCCTTGCACAACCAGTTTTGCAGGCAGAAACATGATTTTTTGCGCAGGTTTCGTTTTGAGTAGTTTTGTATGCATAAGTCAGTTTATGTGCGATTTTTGAAGTGTAAAGACCTAAAAATTTATTTTGTGCGGCAAATATATAAAAAGTGAAAATAAAATGGCAGATGGTGAGTGGCTAGCTCCGCGTCGATTGAATGCACTACCGTATGAGGAGCAGCGTGACTATATACGCACATTTGTTGAGGCTTCTGACTCTGAAGAGAGTGACCACGAACAAGCGGTAGATCAAGAAGACTTAGAAGGAAATATTGATGACATTGGTGGTGAATCATCTGACGCTGAACAAGTCCAGGAAATTGTGTATCACCTAGAGGACGAGAGGGATTCAGACGAGGAGTATGAAGAACCGCCACTTGAAACTGGTGATTATTATACGGCAAGAGATGGCAATGTATGGTCGTCAATACCACCAATACCTGGACGAATACGTGCGCACAACGTTCTAAGAAGTCGCAATCCTGGACCAGTGCCATCGACAAATGGCTTGACAATGGCAGAAACCTTCAATCTTATGATGTCAAATGAAATATGTGATGTAATTATTCGAGAATCAAATAGAAAGGCAAGGCAAACTTTTGATGCGTACAATGAGCAGCATCCAGATGCGGAACCACGAATATGGGTGCCTATAACTGAAGTAGAATTTCGTGCATATTTGGGTGTGCTTTTGATGGCTGGCGTATGTCATTCCGGTTATGTTCATACCACTGACCTGTGGAAAACAACTTCACATCCATTATTTCGTGCATCAATGAGCTTACGCAGATTTTGGGCAATCAGCCGCTTCATACGCTTTGATAATGGAAACACTCGGAATGCACGCAAACAAAATGATAAGGCAGCTGCAATTACAGACGTATTCCTGATGCTAAATGCCACTCTGCGCAAGTATTATATATGTGGCACAAACGTTACCGTAGATGAGCAATTATACCCATATCGTGGTGGAACTGGCTTCACACAGTACATTCCATCCAAACCATCCAAATATGGAATAAAAGTGTGGTGGGTCTGCGACGCCATTTCATCATATCCCGTGCAGGTAAATCAGTGTTCATACATTCATTTTATTATATCAACTTGTTGCAAATAAACTAAATGACTAATTCAAATTTCATTTTTCAATTTTTATTTTTTCAATACAGGGTCAAATTTATACTGGAATGGCAGCGTCCGGCGAACGTGAAAGAAACGTTGGTGAGCGTGTTGTGAAGGACTTAGTTGTCAACAATTTTGGTGGAAGTGGGCGAACAGTATGCGACAATTTCTTTACAACATATAACTTAGCAAAAACTTTGATGGTGGACAACAGTTTGGCTTTGTTGGGCACTTGCAACAAAAGGCGTATGTTCGTGCCAGCATCATTTGCCAATCCTAAAGGACGTGAAGCAGAGTCTACGCTATTTGGATTCTGTAACAACATGACGATGTGCTCATAAGTCCCAAAAAAAAATAAGGCTGTTGTGATGCTGCATACTTGCCACGACACTACAGAAACTGCAGGTCCAAAACGGAAACCATTGCTCATACTTGATTATAACAAACATAAAGGCGGCGTGGATAATATGGATAAGTGCTTGACTGAATATTCAACCAAACGGCGCACAAATAGATGGCCTTTAGCATTTTTTTATAATATGCTTGACGTAGCTGCGTATGCTGCGTATGTTATATATATGGAAAACAACCCCCATCTAAAACCATCTACCAACCGCCGTAGGATATTTCTGCAGCAGCTCAGCGATCAGTTATGCAGACCACAAATCGATATAAGAGCGGACAATAGCCATATTACGCGCATATTTTCTACTAGACACGCTATGGAAGCCATATATGGTATGCCCTTGAAGATGAATGTTGGTGCACAAGAGGAAGAGGAACGTGACAGTTCTGGCCGCATAAAAAGAAAAGGAAACTGCTATATTTGCATTGCAAAACGCCAAACGAGAAAAGTATGTGCAATTTGTAATAAGCCTGTGTGCGCAGAGCACTCGAAGGATCATCCACAATGCCTCAGATGCTGCTAAAATTCATAAAATATATTTTTTACTTTCATTATAATGATTTTCTATAAATAAATAAACAAATTTCCATAAAATAAACTAAATATTTCCATTTATTTCTATATATTTGTATGAATTTTCATAGAAGTACCTGGGTACATCAGCTGTTGACGCTAGGTCATTTTCTAGTAACTGGGTTATATTTTCCAAACGGTTGGTCCAATTGACCTGAAATTTCACACCAATATCAATTACATATTTCCAAGCTATGATACGAAGATTGGACCAGCCGCTTGGAAGATATAGCAATATAAAGTGAACTTTGCCATTTATTTCTATATATTTGTATGAATTTTCATACAAGTACCCGGGTACATCAGCAGTCGACGCCATTCCACTAACTTGAATTTGGGCTGTATCGACTGAACTGCTGCTCCAATCTTGATGAAACTTTTCCACATGATGCAAAAGTGTATGGTTGAGGATATCATGAAATTTCAGGTCAATCGGACTAACCGTTTGGAAGATACAGGAAAATTAAAGTTGCAAATGTACCCGTGGGCTCTACGATCGACACAACGGTTAACATGCACATGCACAAATATAATATTATAATAATACGAATACATTATAATAATATAAATGTAATATTATTACACAAAGATATAAACATATAATTAAACACTTAAATAATGCAACACACTTAGCCAAGTCTAAGTTACACGTGTAAGAGTGGACGTGTAACCGGCAGCCACCTGTTGTTAACTCGCTCAGTTGGCAGCACCGTGCGTGGTGAAAATCTACGCCACAGTCGTATGCCAACAGCAGCTGTTGAACTAATTCACCACACACTCGTTACACAGCTAAGCTGAGGTGACTTCAACTGCAAGCAAGAAAATAAAATTGAGCCTCGCATTGGCAGTCCAACGGGTAAGTCAAAATCAAAGTTAATACGTCCTGACCTAGATCATGACACTCCTATATTTTTCTAAGACTTTTAGAAGTCTTGATAAGTCTTAAACCTGCATTATTCTCGCTACTGAGCTTTACCCTGAATTTATTTTTAAGCCTTTTCATGCATAGTGCTGTTGGGGCCGGTGCATGTTAAAGTCTTAAACTTGCGTTATTCTCGCTACTGAGCCCCTCCCTAAAAATCATTTCTTAGTTTTTTCATGCGTGGTGCTGCTGGGGCTGGCGTATGATAAAGTCTTTAACCTGTGTTCTTTCCCGCTACTGAGCCGACCCTGCATCCTTGCGCCTGAAATATGTTTGCCTCCAGGGCACACGAACACATCGCCGGTCACGACACTGGAAATTCATGTCACTGAGCTATTTGTTTGATTTAAAACTAAACATATTTTAGACTATAAGTTCGATAATAACCAAATTTGAAGTGAAAAAAATGTTAACATCAACTAAAGAATTAATAATTTAAATAATAATAATATAATACCGAACTTACTACAGCGTAATTATTTGTTTATTTGTGACCGAGTCCTGGACACCTGAAAGATATCGAAAAAACCTTGAAAAATCATCGAAAAAATAGAAAAAGTGCCATACAACTTATATATTTCACCAATCTAAGAATCAATTTGGGAGAAATTTGAACTATAGTCGAGAGGTTTTGTGTTTTTTTGTATTGGTACCCCCAAAAGAGTGCCAGGTAGACCTAGAGAAAAAGCATAGTAAGAACATACAAGTTGGCTTTTGTAAAAGATAAATGAGTGGCAAAACTAATGTGTAATGACAAAAGTATTTAAGCAAGCTAAACATGGTTTCAAAGTGAAAACTCGATAATTTCTACAAAAATAAGTTACTTGCATTATTAAAGTTAACGTTTGTTAAATTGAGAAAGTTCTTGTTAAAGTACACAAAGGTTATGTATAAAATTTAATTTAATCATTACTTAAACTTATGTAAAATTATATAAAAAGACTTGGCTAGAAAAGATATATATGTTAAATTGTACAAAATATCGACAATGTGCCATTCAAATATAATTGGATAGATCAAAAAAAAAACACAAAAAACTTGGCTGCCTTATCCAAGAACTTGGAAGGCAACAAATTGTCGAAGCCATTCATTAAATTAACATAAATTTATTGTTAATTTGTCTTAGGTTTTTGTTCGGTGTAGAGGGTTAGGTGTGTTCAAAAGAAATATTGAAAGGCAAAAATTAAAAGAACCAGCTCATATATTTCACCACTCTAGGGATTAATTTCGAAGACATATGATTTTTTGTTTTTGTGTATAGGGACCCCCAAGAGGTCAACAGATAGAGGGAAGGTGTGCTCAGAAGGAATTTGAAAGGGTAAAAAATTAAAAGACCAGCTTATATATTTGACCCCACTAGGGATTTATTCGGGAGAGATATGAACTATAATCGATAGTTTTTGTTTTTTTTTTTTTGCATTGGTACTCCCAGAAGGGTGACATTTAGTTGCAGTCATAAATTTTTTTTACTAGAGTACATTTGTACTTATTGCTTAAATATTTAATACTAAAACTTATTTTTTAAAGTTTTACATTTATGGAGTGCTTTTAGGCGCAGTCTGCTGCTGCCACTTATTTAAAATTTTGCTCCAATTGCTGCACTTTTTTTACAGTGACTTTTAGGTAAGTTTTATGTGTATGTTTGTTTGCTTTCAGCTATAGATATATTTATATCTATGTGTGTGTGTGTGTGTGTGTGTAATTTTTTGTGTTAGTACATAAGCTTGTGTTGGCTTATTTGTTGTCAGCAAACAAGCACATTTTACATGAATATAATACTCGAATCATTGCAAGAGCACTACGACGAAAGCGGCTATGAAATTTTTCAGAGATTTTCCAATTTGTTAACTTGTTTGTTTTGTCTTTGTTGAAATTTTGCGCTTATTTTCATTTTAATTTTCATTTTCATTCTTCTTTTTATTTATTGTTGACATCAAAAAAATTTGCTTACAAATTTCATTATGTTAATAAATGTTAACTTATGTACAGCATTTATTTTTGGCAAATATATGCCAACTGCTATGAACAGCCACATTATTTAACCTTCAAACGAAGTCAGTGCCAATTTTACACTATTTGTAAAATTAAATCTTTATTTTGTTGATTTCTATTTATGATTTAATTTACTTTAGATTTCGGCTCAGTACAAAAATCATGTCTAAATTTTGAAATAAGTGAAAACTTCTTTAAGGTTGAAAGTTATTAATTCGCGTCAGCACTGTTAATGTCTGCAGTGCTAAAGTCAGCAATGTTAACGTCAGCTACGTTAACGTCAGCTTTGTTAACGTCAGCAACGTTAACGTGAGCAATGTTAAAGTCAGCAATGTTATATCGTCACCACTGTTAATGTCATCACAGTTAGCGTACGAGTAGGTACTGCTAAGGCTTGAACTGCTAATGGCCCTCCTTTCTGATTCAGCTATCAGGCAAGCAGAAAACATAGAAAATTTTGTGTTTTTTTTTGAGAACCCCCAGAAAAGCGACAAAAAGGGGTAGATGTGCTCAGAAGAAATGTTGAAGGGCAAAAAATAATAGGAACAGCTTATATCGCACACTAAATACAAAACAGTCACAACTCAAAATTTATAAATTTTAACTTTTTAATGTAAAACTATTCGCAGTGATCATATACTTTGACTGTAACACATCAAATACATTTTGAACTCATCTTCCTTCTCTATAATTTAAGAAAAAAAGTTTGTCTCATTGCTTTGTATGAAGTTCCTTCAAAAATAAAATGGTTTTTTGCTTTACCTAGAAATTTAAAAATTTTGAGTTGTGGCTGTTTTGTATTTAGTGTGCGATATGTTTGAGCCCACAAGGGATCAGTTCGGGCGAGATATCAACTTTAATCAACAATTTTTCGTGCTTTTTCTATGGGGACTGCCAGAAGAGTGGCGGACAGAGAGGTGTGTTCAGATAAAAATGGCGTAGGACAAAAAATAATGGGACCAGCTCATATATTTGACCTCTCTAGCCGACAATTCTAAACAGATATGAACTATAATCGACAGTGTATATGGTTTTTGTATGGGGACCTCCAAAAGGGTGGCGGATAGGGGGTAGGTGTCTTTAGAAGAAATTGCTTTAAGTTTTTCAAAGCTTTTAATCTTCACTATGGTTGGCAGTCCCGCCACTGGATATTTTGACGTAAAATTACGTCTTATAGCGCGGTTTGTATGGGGTTCCTTTTCGGAAATTTTTTTCAAGCACATGTAAAAAATGTTTTTGGTCACTTTTTAGAGTATACCTACAGACTTTAATATGTATCGTAAAAAGATAAAATATATGCCAAAATATCAGTCACATGACGAATGAAACGAATATTTTTTGTAACTTTTGTAACATCTTTAAAAAAAGTCACAAAATAGCCAAAATCTAAGAAGATAAATTCACATTTGTGTATGAGAAAAAACTTGCATATAATGCTTTAGTAGCTGCTTATGTTGTTGCTAAGGTTGTTTGTTGGCTTAGTTCGTATCAAAATCACGAACGAAATATTGTGTCATTTGTTTAAATGAATCATTTTAAGAATGTTCTCAGTAACTGTTTTTCGTTGTTGTCGTTTGATATTGTTTTTGTTAATTTTCAGCCATATGAATACAATAAATAATACACATGTGTGAAGATACAAAAAAAAATTGTATTACTACTATGCAGTTTTACGTATGCAGGGAGACTAGACATGATCCATTGATCCATGAAAACTCCATTTATACATATTTTAAATATCGTAATAAATTCGAATTATTCATTAGTTCCATATTAAAAATATAATATGTTTGCTACAATTAATATATCTCTTTATAAGATTTGCTATTGCTGATAATAATTTTAAAAATCATTTATAAATTTCAACTGATAACTGAGTGTAAGATTATATTATATAAAATGCAGCACTTAAGCAATTATAAAATAGCAATTATAATTTAGCAAAGCAATTATAAATATTTATAAAATAGTCCTCAAAGTCCATTTCGTATGTTTATAGATAAAAGTACAAAAATACATATATAACAATTTTGATCGCCTTCAGATAACATTAACTTAAGGCCGGCAATACATTTAGAGTCATCCCAGAATCGAATATTTTTTAATTTGAAGTGACTTAAAAACATCTCAAAAATACGTAAAAAAACTTTTATAAAAATATCTTGAATATGAAGAAAGTTATAAGCTCGAAAAGAGACCAGTGCGTAAGTTAGATATAATATAAAAATCAAGTTACTACAGCTGCTATTTAATTATAACATTTATTTGATCTGCTCAAACCGGTATACTTGGAAAGAGGAAAATTCTAAAGAATGTTAACAATAATTATTTTGTGTGTATATATAGTGTTTTAATTAAGTTTTTAATTAGTCTTCGTACTAATTGTTTCCTCTAACTTTAAAGTCGTTTTTCTCAAAACTACGTTTTTCAAAACTGCGGGCAACCTAACTTAAAAACTACTTGACCCATCATTGCAATATTTGGGAGGACATTTTTTAGTAACATTTTAACCAATCTAAATGAAACTGTTTTCATTAAACCAATCGTTTAATTCAAAATTGAATACAAAAAATTTGTAAGAAACACAATTTTTTTTTTCCAAGTACGCATAAATTTTTTGAAAAGACCTTTCTCATTCAGATAGAAGATATTTTCATTGCGTCTTTTACAACAATCGTTGTAGCCAGCGCCATCGATGTTTTTGAAAAAAAAAAAAATATTTTTTGTTAAACATAAATGTATATTTTGCTAAATTTGAAAATTTTAAAACTCTAAAGAAATTTCTTCTAACAAAACCCATCACCTCAATATTACTCCTTTTTACTCTCCTTTAAATGTATTGCCGGCCTTAAATGTTTTGTGTAACGTTATATTTCAATAGCGCAAGCTCTGTGTGATCTTTTAGATTTATTGTTTTAATCATTTTGGCCATTTACGTTTAATCTTTTGCTTAATGCCAGCTTAAATTGTGATAGCGAAAAGTATGTATACACACATAAATAATACTTAATCTATAAAATCTAATCTCTCTAAATTATTAGTTCTTGTTATTTTGATTAGATTAATTTGAAATGTACAAAGTTTAGTTTATTTGTGTTTTGCGTTGTTAAAATTTGTTAAAGCAATTTAATAACTTTAACCAATATTAGAAGTTTTTGAATTGCAGGTTTGTTTTTATAGTATATACAATGTTTTATCAGCGAAAGCTTGAAAATATGATTTTTCAAATATCTACTTTGACAGACAGAAGAAATGCATGTTTTTCAGGAAAATATTTTGATAGCGGGTTTTAGTAAGACGTTCTCAGCGTGAGAATGTGAGAGTAACATTAATATATTTAGCCAAATTATGAAACATTTTCTTCCCGGAGCTGTAAAAGAGAGTTTCCGTTTTTAAGACAGTTTAAAAACTTTTTAGAAATTTTTAATGCAAACTTGTTCATCAACTGTCAATATTTATGAGTGTAAAAAAAAAACTTGAGAAGTCTTTTTCTTAAATGCCTGCTTTCTAAAAACGAAAACTTCCTTTTACAACTCCCGGGAGAAAATGTAAGCTCCGAACTTTAACTTTATCCTTTCTCTGTTTAAGCATCTCGCTGGTAAAACTTTGTCGGTGCTCCGAATATTTTGCATGTCATGACCAATTACTTTCGAATAATAATAAGTTGCTAGTGAGTTTGACACTTCTCTCTCAAAATGATAAATTTATGTTTCGCCGCTCTTGTCAAAAACAGGTGATGGTGAATTGGAATGAAAATATATTTTGTTTAGTTCGTGTTTTTTTTTTTTTGGAAGTAAACAAGATTTTCAGTTTATCAAGCTATTATCAGCTATAATCAGTTGAGGCATTGAACATTCTTTCATGGCATTCGATATCTTCTTGGACATACGATGTGAATGCAAGACAGTTTGCATGCTGGCCACAGCTTCATGTCAGTGGCACCTTCCAGTGCACGTTTTTGATAAACTGGCAAAACCATTCAATGGCGAACTTGGCAAATGGGTGGAGACAACTGCAATAACTTTTTGCCATCACAACATGGCACAATTAATTGCATTAAATATTTATTTACACTTAATTTGCACAATAAACTATAAAAACAATCAACAATTTCGACATAAATTTGACAACTATCAACAATTCCGCTCTTTCACTAACAATTTTTTGACAGAATAAAAGAAACTCTTGGTGTGGTCAAAAACTCACTAACACCTTATTACTATTCCAACAAGTTTCGAATATCTTATCATTCATCCTATTGTAATGCTAAATTGTTAGCGGAAAGACAATAGTATTGCAAAGCCATTTTTTGTTTTTTTTTTTAGTCATTTAGATCTACTACAATTTCCTCTGACTATGTAAGCGATTTGTCATCAGTGTTTAAGTGGTCATGTCTGAACAAATATAATATAGCATTATAAAAAAAAAAGTATACATCGGCCTCGCAGCTAAATTGTTTGTGTAAGCAAGAGAAAATCGCTAAAAGTTGGCCAAGAATTATAGCTTTAGTGTTGTAGGTCAAATTGACTTGCATCAGTATTCTCATCAGGTTCTGGTTGAAGTAGATCTACTCCTCTAATATCGATTCTACTCCAAGCTTACTCCAAGCTTACTACAAGCTTACTCCAAGCTACTCTAAGCTTCAAATTTGAGTAATTTTAATAAAAAAATATGGCAATATTTTCAGAGAAAACCACAAGAGAGCTTTTAAATAAACGACAAAGAAAAATAGAAATAGAAATATTTCTATATTGACATTATAGTTGTCGTTTTCTGCCACAATTATCTGCCATAAGGTTTTTATTGCTTCTGCCAGCCCTTTGCCTGCCGACACGACAACGACATTATTCTGTTCAGACAGATAGTCGGCATTGTCATTCAATTTCCTTTACTACTAGGTTGCTTCATCATTTGCTTTCGCTTATTTCGTTTCGATGTGTTCTTGATTGTGAACGGAATGAAATTTGTTAAATTTTTGTACTCTTTTTTTTTGTGCGTCGTATGCAGCAAACCTACTCCAGTTCCCAGTTACTATGTAATGCACATGTCATCATTGTTTAAGTACCTATATCTGATAAAAATATATAAGTAGGCTGAAGTGGGGTGTTGTGTAACACGTTTTAATGTAATTTAATAACAGTGGTAAGAAATTAATTTTTGATTGGTTTACATGACTGTTGAATATTTTGAGAAATGGATAAAATAGGACAAAAATTTCAAATATGGTTTTTTTGGTCTTTTTCAAATCGGTGGGGTGATGTGTAACACTAACATAATGTTGGTTTAAAGACCAGAAACTTTAACTTTTTATGCTTATTTTGAATTTTTATGTTTAGTAAAAGTATTATGATAAGAACTTAATGAAATCTCATGCACCTGCAACTGTAAACATTTCTGTGGCGTTGTTAGAACACAGCTTTTAGTTGACTTCCTACCACAATTTGATTTCTGTCTGGTCTGAATAGTATAAACTGGGCTGATCTCTTTTAATGCCGTTAATGCCAATAATGTCAATTATAATTTGTAAGTTGTGTAGCACAACTCCCCACCGTGAGTGTTACACATCACCCCAATGTAAGTCACTTTTTTCTCATTAATGAAATTTTATCACAACGTGATAAATTTTATCACAAAGATCTTAAAAAATACTACATTTTACATGTACTCACTTTTAAAATCTGAAGCAAATTTTATCCGAAATGCCGAAATTTTTTGTAAGTTTAAAAATACTTTTTTCACGCTTTTTAAGAACTCTAATGAAATGTATGTCAGCCTACTTCCAACACTTATGAAAAACTAAATGCTGTCAAAAGAAACATATTCATTCATTCATATGCTTACATTTTGTATGAAAAATCGCCGTGTTACACATCACGCCATGTTACACATTGCCCTGCCTCACCCTATATACATGTGTATATGTCAGCCTCATAGCTATATTGTTTTTAAAAAATAGTCGGGTTTGCTTTAGCTATGAATTTTCACTCTACCTTTCTTATATGCGTTTCATGCTTGATTTTTGTGATGAAGTCGATCAGATCATGGGCGAAGCTAGGATTATTTTCTTCAGAGAATGGCAAAATATTTTTTCATGTGACTGATAAATAAATAAGAAACGTTTTTGCTGCAAAGTTTGTAATAAAAAATAAATTAAGCTTTAATAAATATAAACAAATTGTATGCTTTTTAATTATAAAAAAAAAAAATGTTTTGAATTTCTTAATTTAATACTAAAATTTGTATTTTTCTAATGCTAAGGGGGGTAAGCTGCCCCTATCTCCCGTACTCTCGCTAAGCCCATGAATCGGATTAATATCAGATGATAACGAATACTCAAAAGATTTGAGTAGATTATTGTTAATGGAAAAAACCTTTCATATTTGAGTGCCAAGGCAATTTTGATTAACTTTCTTCGGCTGAGAGATTTCACTGAAAAAGTTTCATCACTTTTGCATTTTTTTCGCATTTCCTGTCAACAAATTTGCTTTTTTGAGCTCAATACTGTAAGTTTTTTTTAAATCAAAAAATGAATTTTGTAAGAATTGTATTTTGTATAAGAATTGTATAAGAATTGAATTTTGTAAGAAAACCGAAGAGGTCGGTATAAAGTGAAAAAAATTTGAGTGAAAAAAAACATGTGCAAAACTGCTTAAAAATTGAATCAAAATATCACTAAAATCGATTAACAATAGTTTATGTTTAGTTTTGTTCTAGATTGTTCTTGATTAAAAAAGTTGCCTTTGAAAAAGTTGCTTTAATTTGGTCTTTTTTCTTAAATTTACTATTCAATTTTGAGTGAAGAAACTTTAAAAAACTACTCAATGTTCATGGTTGCTAAAAAATTTCAACATTTGATTTTTTTATTTAACGAGAACCTTTTTTATGATCAATACGCTTAAATAAGTGGTTATTAAAAAATATCTTTATGGTTTAATTTCCGGTAAGTAAAAATTTATTAAGCTTCTGAAAGCTTTTTGAAGTCATTCTCATTGACCGATGGCTGTGACTTATAAAAAAATACTTCCGTTATTAGAAAAACTGTGCAACCTTCCCCTCCCCCCCCCCCCCTCCCACCTACTCTAGACATTCACTCTAGCTAACAATCAATAATGACAGTCCCTTAATTTCCGCCTATACCAACACATTGACGCAACATTTATGTAGTGTGTAGTAACAATGTAGGAATTGTTGTCATTAATGAAATCAATGAATGCTCAAAACACACGATGTAGTTCTTATTCTGGGAATTGTAATCAAATAAATTAGACAAGCATTTGTGTAACTTTGACTCAAATTCAAACATCAGACGCGAACTCTAAGCGGCTCAAGTGCTCACATTAACAGAGCTATTTTTATTCCCCCAGTAGTAGACACAACTCCTGTTTAACCTACTTAAGTCATCAGCAGCATCGCGTTGACACTTAATTTACAATAAAAACAAACAAATGTACAAGTACCAACAGGCATTAAGAACACGCAATTTTCACGCTTAATCTTAATTTTAGCTACATACTTTAAGGCAACATTAGCATGAATGCGCGTGCACTTGTGTGTGTGTGTGTATGTTAGGAAGGGTGTGAGTGTGTAAGTGAGTGTGAATGTGTTATTTTTTACCGACATATCCAAAACTGTATCAGAGCGAAATTCTCAACAATTGCTGTAACAATTTAATTTCATTCATAAAACCAAAGTAATAAATTTTATTGTTGTTGTTATCGCAATTTTAGTTTGTTGCTGCTGCTGCGTGTTGCCAGGGAGTTGACATTAATTTATATACATTCCTTTAAACTATAGCTTTATTTTCGCTGTGCGTGAGGGAAAATTGTCATTCTTTCTTATTAGAGCTTTTTTATTTCTTGAAGTTATAATTGGCTGCTTTAAAGCTTTTAACAAGCTTTTTTTTAAGCGTGTATAAAGCTTAAACATATTGTAAATAAAATTATTTTACAACATATTTTTTATATTAAAAAAAAAAAATTATACCATAATGCGGTTCAGGCTTATCGATACTGGTTCAGGCGGAAAAGTGCTTGTGAATGCGAGTTACTGATATTTGTGTAATGTATGATTTTGTCGTAGAATTACATCTTACAGCGCGATTCGAGGAGGGGTTCTTTTTCTCAAATTGTAACAAGCACATATAACGTTTTTCAATCACTTTTCGAGGTTACCTACAGCTTTTAATATTCAGCGTTTAGAGATAAAATACATATATGCCAAAATATAAGTTAAATGGCAAATGAAAAGAAAATCTATATTAATTTTTTTCAAGCATATGAAACGTTTGTGTCACTTTTTGGAGTACATCTAAAACTCTTAATATTCATCGCTCAAAACTAAAATATATGCCAGAACATTACTTTAATGACGAATGAAATGGATATCTAACTTTCGATATTGTCACTTCTTTCATAAGGCCACAAAAAAAATCAAATCTAAAAAGAAAAATTCGAGAGATTTTGTGAGGTTTTTTTTTCTCGCTTCAAAATATTTTTAATTTACTCATCTTTAGGCTGTTTAACGCTGAGTTTAATATGATGTCTTCTCATTTCTTGTATAAAATATGATAGTTCTTTACTTTGCCTCAAGCTTGTTGGCGCTGACACTTGCGATAAAGTGCTAGTAAATGCGAGTTTTAGCAATTATTTTTCCTATTTTGTTACAAAATTATGTTTCAGACTTGTTGATGCTGGTTTTTTCTATGAAATGATTATTAATGCGAGATTTTGTAAGCTTTTTTCTCGCTCAAAAATGTTTTTAATTAACTAAGCTTCAGGCTGTTTAACGCTGATTCTTGCTATAAGCCGCATGTGAATGCGAGTTTATTATATTTTCTTCTCATTTCTTGTGTAAAATATGATAGTTCATTACTTTGCCTCAAGCTTGTTGGCTCTTAAACTAGCGATAAAGTGCTAATAAATGCAAGCCTTTGCAAATATTTTCCTATTTTGCTACAAAACTATGTTTAAGACTTGTTGTCGCTGGCTCTTCTGTGAAGCTGTTATTAGTGCAAGATTTTGTCAGGTTTTTTTTCTCGCTCCAAAATGTTTTTAATATACTCAGCTTCAGGCTGTTTAAAGCTGATTCTTGCTATAAGGCAAGATTTTCTTCTCATTTCTTGAATTAAATATGAAGTTCATTACTTGGCCTTAAGCTTGTTGGCACTGACACTTGCGTTAAAGTGCATGCGAGTGCGAGACTTAGCAATTTTTAACTATTTTGTTTCCAAAATACTTTTTATTTATTCAGCTCTAGAGTTTTTTATGTTGGTCTAAGCGCAAAAGTGCTTCTGAACTCTAGTTGAAAATAGTTTCCATCTTTCCTTTCATTTACAAGTTACGATTTTTGAAATCTTTGCATTAAGCTTGTTGCTACTGACACATGCTATAAGATGCTTACAATTGCGAGTTTTAGCAAATCTTTCCTAATCTGTTGCTATATTAGGTTTTAAGAGTTTGTTGACGCTGGCTCTTTCTTTAAAGTGCTTATTAATGCGAGTTTTAGTTAATTTTTTTTTTCCTTACTGCGAAATGTTTTTAATTACCTCAGCTTGAAACTGTTGAACGCTGGTTTTTGCGTTAAGACACCTACGAATGCAAGTTAAATATATTTTTACCTCGCTTCTTGCGCAAAATATGATTTTTTTTCACTACTTTGTCTCAAGCTTGTTGGCGCTGACAGTTGCGTAACCTTTTTTTAAACCTATCTTGCTTCCAAAATGTTTTTCATTTAATTAGATCTAGAGTTTTTGAAGCTGGTTCAAACGATAAGGTGCTTCTGAGCTCGAGTTAAAAATATTTTTTTTCTGGCAAAAATTACGATTTTTCAATTCTTCGCAACAAGCTTGTTGGCGCTGATGCTTGCGATAAGTAAGCAATTTGAGCAGTTTTAGTAAATTTTTTCCAATTTTGCTGCCTTAATGTTTGTAATTTTCACTGATTTGGGCTTGCTGACGCTGGTTTCAGTGATTAAGTGCTTATGAATGCAAGGTCCATTAAATTTTTTTCTTTCCTTGCTACCAAACTGTTTTTAATTTACTAAATTTCAGACTTTTTGACGCTGGATCTAGCGATAAAGTTTTGACACTTTTTTTATCTAAAGCATTTCCACAATGACTATTGGCTTATGGGCGCTTACATAGAGCTCATAATGACGCTATTTTTGTATAGTTACAATATTCACAAAAGTAATGATATACATTGGTATCAAATGATAAAAATTTTATAAATTCTACCTACGGCTGATTGGCGCTTACATAGAGCTCGTAATGACGCTATTTTTGTATAGTTACAATATTAACAAAAGTAATGATATACTTTGGTTTCAAGTGATACTAAGCTATACAAATTTTCATTTACATCTTAGTTAAAATAATTTTTTATTAACATTTTTCTAAAATTTCTATCTGCAAGTCACTTCATATATAAACTCAATAGAATATTGAGAGAAAAATGTTACGCATAAGATAATTTATTCTCATTGGCCCATTATCACAAAAACAAAAAAAAAAAGGCAACTCTAAGTTTAATGCAAGCTATTTTAGAGTTGCTAACTATAAAACGGTATGTTTTTAAATGTGTATACAAAAAAACTCTTTCTAAGTATTCCTGAAACTTTAGAAATATATTTGGAAAAACTGAAAAAATCAGAATTATTGATTTCCTTTATCATATCTTAGCTTTTGATGTAGAAATTTAAATACACTGGAATTCTAAAGACAACTGTATTAAGCTCTTCTGGTATTTTGACTGAAAAGTAATATTTATTTTTTTTTGCTAAAAACTATACATTTGGAGCTAGCAATCTTCAGCTTTCTTGTTTACTCTTCAGCTTGAGTTCAAAAACTTATCTTTCTTTTTCAAATTTTAATTTTTTGTGAAGATTTTTAATGAACACGTTTTATGCCTATCAGCTTGTATGATACTTTAAGAGCAAACTTTTATTGAAATTTCAGTAAATAATGCTAGCCATAAAGTTTATCAACTAATGCTGTTTATATAGTGTGCGCTGTATCTGCTGCTGGCTTGCGCTTGTAGATGGAAGCAGCTTTATTCCGCTGATAGTGTTTCTACTGCGCGCTTGTTGCTTGCAGATGGAAGCAGCTTTATTAAGCCGATGGTGTTTATAGTGCATGCTTGCTGTTTATTGCTGCAATTTGTGTTACTTTCATTGATTTTGAAAAATAATGTCGTCAATTGTGTATTTTGTATAATTGTACAATTGCATAATTTTGAAGTGGGAAAAAGTGTGGAAAAGATAAATAAGGGAGAAAGCAAAGAACTTGCATTGATTTTTAATGAAAACATTTATGCTGAACAAAAGATCAAAATAACAAAACAAATGCATTCAAAATATAGCAAATAAGAAGAGCTCTGGAGCATGGACGTAGCCAGGATTTTTGTGTTTTTTGTATGGGGACCCAAAGAAGGGTGGCAGATAGATGATAGGTGTGTTCAAAAGAAATGCTGAGGGGCAACAAATAATAGGACCCCTCTAATAAAATAATAAAAATATATTTGACCCCTCTAGAAGTCCAGCTGCGGGCGATATAAACTTTTTTCGACAGTTCTTGTAGTTTTTGTATTTATTGTAGGGAGACCCTCAGAATAGTGGCAGAGGGGTGGGTGTGTTCAGGAGAAATGTTAAAGATAGAAAAAATAGGACTTAGTGGATCATTTCAAATCTCTGCGGATTAGCCCGGGAGTGCTTTGAAAAAAGTGCGTCATATTTTTTGTGAACCCTGAAAAGTCCCGAAAATGTCGAAAATATCCAGGAAGGTCGAAATACCGGAAGATACTTGAAAATACTCGGCTATGGCCCGGATTATTCGAACTATCCGGGTAATCCGGGTGCTTCAAGTAAATGCTGAAAATCTATTTTAAAATGCATTATGACAAGACTAAAACAAAATTAAAGATACCAGCACTGAAAACCAGTTCAGAACCAGCCAAAACTATTAACACTTTGAGCTTTTTCTATTTGTTTATGCATGATTATAAACGCAGCCTAAAGCTGGCTGAAGATGGTTATTGCGACAAGTTTTGTACTAATTTTACTGAACAAAAGCGACTGCAAAAAGAAATTTTTTAAATCAAAGTACGTTGAAGTAATAGAATAATTAACAAATTTTACACAAAAATTTGATTTGAAGATTTTTAAGGCGATTGCTGAGATTTTTTAGGCAAAACAGAAAAAAAGAACAAAGAAACGGAAAAAATCTATCTATTTTCGGAACTAAATTTCCATGAAATTGAACGTTAAATAATTTTCGTTAATAAATATTTATGTTTTTTTGAAATTTTTCAAAAGTTTATCATTGCGAGATACTTGGTTTGTTAAAAATTTTTTAATGTAATTGAACTTTTAATAACAGACTAAAATATATCAAGATTGAGAAATAAGATCACTTTTAGATCAGCTTTTCAACTATTTTTCAGTATTTATTTTCGAGTAATTTTAATGCCTAAGCTTGTAAACTGTATTGCATAAATCGATAAAAACTTGGACTTACTTTTTTAACACTATAACTCAGTTAGTTTGTTTTTGTGCACGAGCGTAATTAAATGCAGCTTTATGTATAACAAAACGAGCTTCGCGTGACACACGGTAAGCAATACATTTTTTATACCAATAATTTCCTTACTCGTTTCTTTCACAGCATTCAGCATTCGCTTAGAGCTTTTGTGAGATTGTCGCAAGCTCAGAGCTTATGCGGTATTGTCGTTTAAGAAAGAAATTATCAAACAATAATTTCTAGTGAATTTTAACAGCACTGACTTAGAGAAGGAGTGAGCACTATCATGTTTATTATACAAGCACTGGGCAAAGATTACTATTACGATAGGTACAATGCGAGAGCAGCTAATAAGCAATATGGGATTCATGCCGCAGAGCTTACCTTTAAATATGTGGTCATTAAAAAACACCTTTTGTTGTTGTTTATTAAGTTAAAAATGTTAACTCTTAAAACAAGATTGTATAATAAAAGAAAGTTATTTTAAATTGACACAAAAATTCCATCAGATAATTTACATTAATAGCTTACATATTCGTTGAGGGTTGTATCGTTTTACAAAGTCACGTGCATGGCGTACGTTATTGATCTTAATTTTGAAAGCAACACTAGCCCATTTTTCTGTGTTTTATCGAGTCGCTACAGAAAAAGTTTTTTTTTTTAATATTAAAAAAAACAAAATGAATATTTCAAAAAAGCTACTCTTGCTCTACATTTTTTGGTAAATTAGTTAACTCAATCACGTCTGCACAAGTTGTGCATAAGTACAAATATATGACTGTGTGTACATTTTGTAACAGTGTATATGTCAGTTCATATATGATACATAATGTGTGTGTAATTTTGGCTCCTTTTGCTGCTTGCCGAAGATGATTTGTGGGATTATGTATTTAGTTCTGTTTTTTTTTCTTCTTTTCATCTCGTTTTCGAGTCTTGCCAAAAGTAAGTCGTAACACTTTGTAAACGAGGCATTAAACTTGCCTTGACATCGTTAGTAGTGGCATGTAAAAGGAACTCGAATGTTTTTTTTTTTTTTGTTGGGCAACATAAAATTTAGAGTGCAAAATATTTTAATGATTAAATAATATTTAATTGAAAATTAGAAAGCACAACACTGGGGCATAATTAATTATTGATTATTAATTATTAATTATTATTAATTAATTAATTATTAATTATTATTTATTTTTTAATTATTAATTATTAATTATTAATTATTAATTATTAATTATTAATTATTAATTATTAATTATTAATTATTAATTATTAATTATTAATTATTAATTATTAATTATTAATTATTAATTATTAATTATTAATTATTAATTATTAATTATTAATTATTAATTATTAATTATTAATTATTAATTATTAATTATTAATTATTAATTATTAATTATTAATTATTAATTATTAATTATTAATTATTAATTATTAATTATTAATTATTAATTATTAATTATTAATTATTAATTATTAATTATTAATTATTAATTATTAATTATTAATTATTAATTATTAATTATTAATTATTAATTATTAATTATTAATTATTAATTATTAATTATTAATTATTAATTATTAATTATTAATTATTAATTATTAATTATTAATTATTAATTATTAATTATTAATTATTAATTATTAATTATTAACTATTAATTATTAATTATTAATTATTAATTATTAATTATTAATTATTAATTATTAATTATTAATTATTAATTATTAATTATTAATTATTAATTATTAATTATTAATTATTAATTATTAATTATTAATTATTAATTATTAATTATTAATTATTAATTATTAATTATTAATTATTAATTATTAATTATTAATTATTAATTATTAATTATTAATTATTAATTATTAATTATTAATTATTAATTATTAATTATTAATTATTAATTATTAATTATTAATTATTAATTATTAATTATTAATTATTAATTATTAATTATTATAAATTAGCATTCATGGGCACTATGCCGCTAATGGGCAAATAGCTTTTGTGCTTTTCTCTTTGAGAGAAAGCTCTCTGCTCTTGGGCAACAAAATGCACAACAGTGATTTTGTACTCTAAAGATTAAAAACTTGGTCATTAAAGCTCTCCATGTTTTATTTAGTGTAGAAAAAAATTTATTTAAATTAATTGACAATTTTTTTGCGTTAAATTGTCAGTTAGTCAGACAAATACACACACGCACAGAGATACACGCATTCAAAGTAATACCGCTGGGAGCTGTTCTCATAAAAAAAGAGTTCGCGCACACACAATCAAGCAAACACACTCAGCCACAGATACCTGGCAGGCAGGCTTTTTTCTGTGACTTTTTTTGTTTGTCAAGTGTTGTCAAAGCCGCTAGCTGCGACCTCACTTTAGCTGCGACAACGCAATCGCTGACGGTTTGACACTCCTGCCAATGTCAACTTGACATTAAAACAAAAACAATTATAACAGTGAACATGAAAAACACTGCAAAGTTCACAAATTGAAAAACCAAAAATGAGATTAAAAAAGGGGCGAAAAAAAAAAAATCTAACAATTGTCTTCGTTTATGTGTCAACTGCGTGTCCTTGTCGTGCTGCTCCCACAGCAGGACAAATGTAACAATTGTCATTCGCTCAATTAGAAATGAACATGATTTGTTTTTTTTTTATTTATAATTTATTTTGTCATAGGTAAAAATAACGGTGCAGCTGCTTGTTTTGACTTGTAATGAATTGTGTTGAAAATGACGTAAATTGCAAGCTTAACTGTGCTAAAACACCAAGAAAAAAAAACAATAAACAACAAAAAAGTAACAACAACAAACATCATGTTTGCTTGATTGAGCATAAAGAAAATTCAACAAATATTAGCGCACATTTTTAAACAGACGAATAAAATTATTGCTGCCGCCCATAAATCACATTTTAATGTTGACAACAGCTGTTGTTGTTGTTTGCGCTGCTGCTTTTTTTTTTTCTTCTTACTGTTCGCCGCATTTGTTGTAATTGCAAGCATAATTACGATATAGTTAACAAAAGCTTGCCGCAGAAAAAAATGAAACGTTAAAGTTTAAAAAAGTTTTTGAATTGTTGGCAACTTTTTTGTCGCTACGGCTTTTTTTTTTGTTTTCTTTCATTGATAGCGCTTAATTTCTTGTTATTTTTTGTAAAGCAAATTTTTTTTTTGACTAAATTGATAATAATTTCAGTCACACTCGTTTTTGACGTTCGTTTTTAATGCTTAAAGTTATAAATTAGTAATGTGGCAATAACAGTAAATTAAGTTAAGTGAGTAAGTAAGCTTAGTTCAGTATGCGAGTGAGAGGAAGTTGATTATCGAGCGTAGTAAAATGAGCGTCGAAGTCGAGCGTCGAGCGTGGAAGTGAACAGTAGAAGCACAAAAAGCATTGCAAAAACAGTTAATGTGAAAAGTTACTGCACTGAATATATTTAATAATAAAAACTAACAATAAACTGAAATTTTATTAAAAAAAAAATCTAAATTTTAGTTTTGAGTTTTAAGTTGGACTTTATAATTGTTTTTCAATATTGAATTTACAGAAAGAATTTGCTTTGATTATGTGGACACTTTGCATTTTGTATAGTTTTTTTTTTTAATTGAAATTAAGGAATAAGTGTTGATTTTTTTTAGAAAAATTTGATGCTATATTTTTTGAAGTGAAAATTCCTTTAGGCACATTCAGTACTTTTTGGTAGCGGTAAATGTTATGAATTCGCGTCAGCACTGTTAGTAACTGATTAGGAATGTTAGGAATGATTTCAGTAACTATAGGCCTATCGCTAAGCTCTCATCGATTCCTAAACTTTTTGAGTGGATCGTGTACGATCGGGTAAAACTTCATTGTTGTGAAGTCATAACAACTCGTATTTAAACTCGAGTTAATGGGATTTCCACAATATTTTGTGAACTGGATAAAGTCCTATTTGAAGGAGCGGTCTTATCAAAAACGTTTCTAAGGCGTATTGTCTTCTGAATTTATTGCTGAATCAGGTGTTCCTCAGGGTAGACACCTTGGACCACTTCTGTTTATTTTAGCAATCAATGATGTAACTCACATTATGGAACACTCTCATATAAAATATTCAGAACGGTAAATTAATAATAATTAATAATTAATAATTAATAATTAATAATTAATAATTAATAATTAATAATTAATAATTAATAATTAATAATTAATAATTAATAATTAATAATTAATAATTAATAATTAATAATTAATAATTAATAATTAATAATTAATAATTAATAATTAATAATTAATAATTAATAATTAATAATTAATAATTAATAATTAATAATTAATAATTAATAATTAATAATTAATAATTAATAATTAATAATTAATAATTAATAATTAATAATTAATAATTAATAATTAATAATTAATAATTAATAATTAATAATTAATAATTAATAATTAATAATTAATAATTAATAATTAATAATTAATAATTAATAATTAATAATTAATAATTAATAATTAATAATTAATAATTAATAATTAATAATTAATAATTAATAATTAATAAAT
Organism: Coremacera marginata; assembly: GCA_914767935.1. Lineage (NCBI taxonomy): Eukaryota > Metazoa > Arthropoda > Insecta > Diptera > Sciomyzidae > Coremacera > Coremacera marginata. The sequence goes on along the minus strand of OU612047.1, from coordinate 137,515,016 downwards.
TATAATAAGTAATTAATAACTTCGTAATTAATTATTACGAAGCCGTTTGCGGTAACTTCGTAGGCAAAGGTTCGCTTATTTTTCGAAAAAATGTTCGTTTATGATTCTAGAGCAACCGGAAAGAAAATTATATTTTTTTATTTTGTTTGCTGCAAGGTGAATATTTTAGAATACATTTTTTGGCACTTTCAGACTCAATTTTATTGTAACTGAAGTGCTAACGCTGGTATGAAATATCTTTCAATTTTTTATCGCCATTTAGTAAAAATGCGATATTTTTCTGGGATAAAAAAGAGATCAGTGCCGGTAGGTAACTTAAGCCGCGGCGGAAAATATAAAAAAAAAAAATAAATACAATAACAAATTGCAATTTAAAAATATCAAAACTCCATCCGTCCATCAAAGCTTTTTCTGAATGTCAAAGAAATGGTTTTAAACTTTAATTAAAAATCTCAACTTAAGCTTAAAGTTAATTTATGGGAATACATTAAATAAATCAAAAAATCTAATTAATATTTATTAATTAAACTGTCAGTTGCTTTATTTCGCTCTCTCTTTCTCTCTCTTCCTTCCCATACTCGCAACTGTTTACTTTCGCTTTATTACACTTTTGTTGTTTACAAAATATTTGAAGAAATTTTATATTTACCTATTTCTGTTGAGGAAATTATTTTTTTTTATATGCAGTTGTGTTGTTGTTGGTGTTGTTGTTGGTAAAGTAAAAGTAAAAGTGCTAGTTGTTGTTGTTTTCGTTTTTTGGTGTTGTTGCAATTGAAAAATTTGTGTGTTTTTGAAAGTTCACTTTTGTTGTTAATTATTATTTTCTACAACAAAAGGCGATGTAGCGCATATTTAAAAGCAACAACAACAACGAAGAATTAAGCCACACACACAAACACACCCACCCGAAAATATTAACACAGAAGTGAGACAATAACACAAAAAAAAACTTAAAACATTTTTTAAAAAATGAAAATCACAGTTTAAACTCGTCACGACCACCACAATTCGTAGAAAATGGCTAATCAAACAACCGACCTCGATGGAAACACGTTGGCGACTGAACAAGGCTTTAAATGCTGCCAACACAGAAAGCAGCAGAAAAGTCTACGCAAAAAACTCAACGACCAACGACGACCCACAACCGAACGACCGGCCGATGAGTTGGGTTCCAAAAAACGGTTCCAGCGGGTGGGTGACTCGAAGCACGTTTTTTGAAGCTTTACCAATGCGCTGCTGCTGCTGCTGCAGTATACAGCGCCGACAGTAACGCGAAAATCACTAGCAAAACAAAAAATAGCTGATAAAATGGCGATGAAATCAAAAATCAGGAAAAACCACGTGCTGATTGTGTTAGTGCGCGGGCGTTGAAGGTGAGAAAAGAAAAAATTAAAGACCGCTCTTATTCACTTTTTACGCTAGACACACTTCTAATTTTTGTTTTTTAGCGCTTTACTTTTATTATTTATTCAACTTTAGGCTGGTTATTCGTTAATGTATTTGTTTACATGTTGTGTTGTCAAAAGCTCTGCAACAGCTGTTTAAGCTTTAATCAAATTGTTAGAATGCATAAGAAACGCTTTCGTTCAGCTGTTTGCACAGTGGCGTGTTTGAACGAATTTTTAAAAGAGTATTTTTAATAAATGCTTTAAAATTTTTTTTTATAATTTTGTTGCTTTAGAGTTTGTTTGTATTGTAACAGCGGCGGATATAACGAAATATTAAAATTATAATAAAAATTAAAACTTTAAGGGACGGCTTGGAACCAGAGACCTGCAGCGAATTGTTTTTTTACGATTCTAAATCACTCGTCAAAAACCGAGTGAGAGTGCGTGCGGTTGCGCACAACAACAACCACTTCCACGTGAAGCATTCTCATAACAGCAATGAGCGACGAGTGCTGCTTTGACTCATCGCTCATTAGAAAGACTGCTGAATTCTAAGCACCCTCAATGACTCTAGAGTCATTGAATGATTTGCGTGCACTTCAGTATTGACCTGCGTTATTGACCTTGCTGAAAGTCGTGTTTTTTCTTTTTTTTTTACTATTTTCTTTTCAACTTTCTGACAGTTCGACATACATTGCAAATTTTAACAAATTTTCTGTTCGGGTACTTTTTAGATTTTCATTGTTTTGCGAGAGAATTTTTTTTCTTACTCTCAAAAAATAGTTACTGGCAAGATTTTAATGTAAAAGTACGCGAACAGGCCTAATATTTAAAATGATTTTTATAGTTGTTCATTCATTTTGAAACAATTTTATTATATATTAAAATATTATAAAAATTCTCAAACTTTATATTTTTTTCAATAATATTTTCACAATTTTTCACTAATTTCTATCAATATTTAAAATTTTTTACCAAGCATTAGCATTTATAATGCATTTAAATATTTTTTGTAATACTGTTTTAAGATTTAATATCATACATTTGCAGAGTCCACTAGTATTATATGTATATAATAATAAATTTGTATATTATATGTATAATAAAATATTTCAGCGGTAACACTGCATGCGATTTCCCTTAATGACTTTAGAATCATAAGGAATGAATCTATGATAGAATCATTGGAATCATTGAGCGTCATTTTTATAAGCGATGAGTGAAAGCGGCGGCACTCGTTCGAATCATATATTCGTTGCAGTTCTCTGCTTGGAACTAAATTTGTTTCTGGCATTATTTTAAGGGGTGAAATTGGTAATTTTAAATATATCAGAAAAATAATATTCTTTTTAAATAATTCCGACGATATGTCTTGCTTCAAATAGACAAATTATCGATAAATAGGCTTTTCCAAAGCAAGACGTAAAGACGAATTTATTTAAAAAAAATTTTTTTTTTGATATTTTTAAAATTACCCAATTTTACCCCTTAAAATTATTCTAGAAAAAGGCTTAGTTCCAAACCTCCCCTTCCTTAAATATTTAATTTTCATTATAATTTAAGTGTTTTTTAGTTTTAAAAAATAATTTGTTTGTCTGCAAGCAATATTTTGCTAGATCCGCCGCTGTATGGTATATGGGTATATTTGTAAATTTAATAAACATTTTTATACTTTCAAATACATTTTAAGTGTATGATTAATGTCATTACCAAAAGGGCGGTAATCTGTAAATATGTTATATTATAGTATGCAGTCCCTATCAGAGGTCGCAGAAGACTCGAGACTATGATTAATGTCATTACCAAAAGGGCGGTAATCTGTAAATATGTTATATTATAGTATGCAGTCCCTATCAGAGGTCGCAGAAGACTCGAGCCCCAAGCTCCGCATCTGAAGGAGTTCCCAAACTTAGAATATTATATCAGCAGTTATAATAGCTGCGTTTTCACAACAAAAAGCTAGAAAGACAGTACTTAAATAATATTTTATCTAATATTAAACAATTTCTTAGCAATCAATAATGTATCAAAAAAAACATTATATATATAATCAAATTTTTTTTTAAGGGTGAATGGGCCGCCAAAACTTTTGTGTCCCATTTCCCTCATGAGCTCTGAAAGGCCCTGATGGTTTGTATAAAAACAATGACATAAAGAGGCATTAATATTTGCTATAATACAGTCAAAATAGCGTCGCAAGACGTCTAACAAGCGTCGCAAGACGTCTCCAAGCATTTCTCATGCTATGCAGTCCTCGGCTAAGCCTGCGGATAAAAATACCATAGTTATTTCGCCGTCACCTTCTAATAGTCTTACAACGATTAACAGTTCAATTTAAATTCCAACTGAGCCCAATAACACATTTAATTTAAGGCAATGATGAAGAGAAAAAATGTATTTATTTCCCGATACAACTTTAGAAAATGTATTGAAGTTTACAAAACAAAATAATGTTTGCATTGTCTATAAAAAAATGTATATGGCAATGTTAATAAAATGCATTGTGTTCATGCAAAAAATAGATAATACACCATCCCACGCCAGCTTTACTCTTACAGTTACAGCTAAAGAGCTTGCAACTGTTCTAAACTCTAACTTGTGGGCCAATAATGTTCTCGTTTCTGGGTTTTCTTTTGTTTATTCCTTTATTTTTTTTTTTTTTTCTTGATCTTGGAAAGAAGGGGACGAACCTTCACATGGCAACGTTTCTGACTGCCTCAACCTGGCGAGGCCAGCATTATCGATGTCGAAATCGTCCCAAGTCGACTCAATCCTACTCGTGGTGTTTCCTGGGCAACGGCAGACTTGCATCCGTCAGTTTGACGGCTAATTTGAGCGGCAGGCTACCTAGCCTTAAATAGGTTGTGCGTCGGGTTTTAAGCCCACCACGCAAAAAAACTATTTCAATGAAAAGTTTATGAAATATGAGAAAAATGATCCCCAAATCTGATGACGATTACCTTGATCTGCGTTTGAGCCCTAAAAATAAGTTTCGAAGGACGAAGCTTAACCCCTAAAAATAAGTTTCGAACTTAATCCACCCGTCAGATTCGAAAAAAATCTAAACAGGCTGGCCCCTTACTATCAAAATGTAATGGGATTACGTTCTAAGATGCAGAGCATAGTTCAATCGACTCAGAATTGCTCTGAGGATATTATCGCATTTACAGAATCGTGACTGAATGGAAGCATTACTGACTTGGAATTGTTTGATAATAGTTTTCAAGTTTTTAGAAAAGACAAATAGATACACAGACAATACTTCGTCTGTCAGTGGTGGTGTCCTTTTAGCAATAAGGAATCTTCCCTGCACTTCTAATATTAAACTTAATTGCGTTAAAGTTATACGTTGTACTCCAATGTATATGTTATTAATACTTATGTTCCTCCTAAGAGTAGTGTAGAGATCTATGTATGTAATATGTAGAGAGTATAGTGAAGAGTATACTAAAGGTCGGTAAAATTAGGCGTGGCAACATTTATATATAGTGACTGCAATTTGGTCTCCTGGAACCTACACACTATCAAAACATGTACAACTCAGGAATTAAAATGATTTCGGAAAAGTGGGCGCAGCTGCAGTGTGACCATGCCCATTTTTAGTGCAATTTCCGACAGCCAACATTCAAATTTAGTTACAAAATTTTAGTCTTATGCAACCAAAATCGTCTAAGAAATAGCATTTTTATATATTTTTGGGTGATAAAAGGGGGTTTATTCACCGAGATATTAACTGTAATAACAGATGCTATAAATTTGGTGGCCTTAGGCGTTACCGTTCCTGAGACCTTAAGGCACCTTCCCGTACAAAAGATTTGTATACAGATGGGCGGTAAGCGTAGGCGTGGCAACATTTATATATATAGTGACCGTCACTTGGTCTCATAGCACCTACACACCAAATCTCACTATCAAAACATGTACAACTCAGGAATTATAATGGTTTCTTAAAAGTGGGTGTAGTTATAGTGCGACCACGCCCCTTTTTAGTGCGTTGTCGAGAGTAACCATACGAACTAAATTGCAAAATTTTAGTCCAATACAATCGAATTCGCCTGAAATATGGCGTTTTTATTTGTGGGCGGTAAAAGGGGGTGTGCCAACTTTTGTTTTTATTATCTGAGATATTAGCCTAGACAAGAAATGTTGTAAATTCGATGCCCTTAGGTGTTACCGTTGCTGAGACACCATTAACGGACACCAACCCGCAAGAACGATTTTATATATAAAGTCAGTCCAAATCAACTGATCCAGCACTGCTTTCTCAACCATTTTTAAAAAAGTTGGTATTTTTATTAACAGTTGCCCAATATATTTGAATCACAGAACGGCTTTCAAAAAATTGTTTCTTCTTCTTCTTCTTGGTCGTACCAGCACAAATGATGCAGACGCCCAAGTCGGACTGTTATTCCACAAAACTTCAAAAAAATCCACAAATTGGTTATGAACGATCACAAATTGAAGGTGCACGAGCTAGCTGACATTGTAAAGATATTAGATGGTAGTGTTTATACCATTTTACACGAACATTTGGGTATGCGAAAACTCTGTGCAAAGTGGGTGCCGCGTGAGCTCACAGTCGACCATAAACAAAAACGAATTGCTGTTAAACCGCAATAAAATCGAATTCTGTCGTCGATATGTGACAATGGATGAAACATGGCTTCACTTTTACACACCAGAATCCAAAAGACAGTCTGCTGAGTGGAGGAAAGCAGTCGACGAACCGGATCCAAAGCGAGCAAAGACCCAACAACAGTCAGCTTGCAAGGTGATGGCGTCTGTATTTTGGGATACGAAAGGAATAATATTCATCGACTATCTCCAAAAAGGAACCACCATCAACAGCGACTATTACTGTGCACTTTTGGGTCGATTGAAGGCTGAAATCGCCAAGAAACGGCCATATTTGAAACAGAAAAAAAGTGTTGTTTCACCAACACAATGCACCGTGCCACAAATCGATAAAAACGATGACAAAATTGAATGAATTGGGCTTCGAATTGCTTACCCACCCACCGTATTCTCCAGATTTAGCCCCCAGCCGACTTTTTCCTGTTTTCAGATCTCAAAAGAATGCTTGCTGGAAAGAAATTCAAGTCCAATGATGAAGTAATCGCTGAAACTGAGGCCTATTTTGACGAGAAAGGGAAATCGTACTATAAAAGTGGTATCGAAGAGTTGGAAAATCGCTATACTCCTTGTATCGCTCTCTAAGGCAACTATGTTGAATAATATAATCGAGTTTTATCAAAATTTTGTTTTTTTCTTACTTACCTTACGGATTTATTGAATGAAGGTAAATGCATTTAGCAATCGACATTTTTTTTCAACGGCAACAAAACAAAAATAAAACAAGTCGAAAGATTGTTGTTGAATTTGTATTGAAAATTCATTACTACTACACGTTTTACGTCATAACTTCTGAACCCTTCAAGGGCACACCTTTAAAAAAAAAATGAAAACAATAAAAAAGAAAAAATTAAAGCACCTGTTGCTGGCATAGTATTAAACCTTAAAATAAATGGGTCATTTGACTGCAATTTTTTCAAAAGTTTCATATTTTTCCTTAAAATAGAGAAAATACCCTTTCCAATAATACTTTATTTACGAAATTCGTATTTACATTGACTGTGCTAAGTTATCTCAAAAAAAAAAAACGTGAAAATTATTTTGGCATTCGCATGGCCGTGGGTCCACAAAAAAAATTCTTTAAATCTCAAACTCTGGATTTGGTTTTCATAACAAATCAGAAATGGCCAATGCAATTTATATTACACTTCTATGTGAAATGGGCGTTGTAAAAAATTAAATAAGGAAATAACATTTTACAAAAACCGCCCCTGGACTGCTAAGCTCTTAATTGCAGTTCTCTCCCTTTTAATTCAATACCCAGTGGAATTCCATTGCAAAATGCGCTCACCTGTCGACTGCTCTCCAGCGTATCTCTCATCGAATATGTTGCACTGCGTGTCATTTTTCGACGCACTTGACTACGCGACTTTGCTGCTGATGTTGCAAAAAGATCTTCTTCGCTGCTACTGCTGCTGTCTATGCCGCGTTCTTCTGATGATGCTGATGATAACAAAACCTCAGCTCTGCTACCAGCTTCTGGATCGTGCTGTTTGAGTGGATTGTAATCAATGGAGGTAAACCGATTAAATTTCGCACCGAATACTTGAATTATATTTCTTTTAGTAGCTGGTGGAACTTTTGTTGCAATACGACGTGAACGTTTACGGCGTTTTGTGGGGTCTATTGTGGCTGTTGCTTGATCGCTAACTGGCTGAAATTTCAATATTTCCAACCAAGTACTCATTCTAGCTTCCGCTAATTAAGATTTTTTTTTTTATTATTTATCGTCTATTTGTTTCGCTCTCACGTTATGTTAATTAACATTCGTGATGTATGTGTAAATTAACGATAGTTCTGAAAAATAGAAAAATAAACGTTAAATTTGTAGAGACGAAATTTAGAATAATTTTTATGGAGATTAAAAGTGTTTTAATTTGCTGCTAGTATCAGCTGTTGATAGTAAAATTTTATAGTAGAGAAAGAGAGATAGAAGTCTTTATTCCTCTCTCTCTCTGGAGAACCATTTCAAATGTGCTCTGCAGAAAATAAGTCAAATTTGAAGTAGTTCTGAACTAGTTCCAAAAAGTGCCAGCACTAGTTCCTCTAGCAGGTATAAAAACAAACAACAACTTCCTTCATTTTACTTACATCAATATTCAATATGAAACGAAAAAATTATTCCTTTATAATTTATCTTAAATAATATTTGTAAGGTTATATCAGACTAGATATATCTGTAACGTTTTAATTCAGTTTGTTAACCTTCGGTTGGACATTACAATCACAAAGCCAAAGGCAGTTATGTTATATAAGTACTATAAGCAATTATAGTGCCAACACGCCCATTTTCCATGAAGTTGCCGACGGTAAATTTCAGTCTTATACGACCAATACAGTCTGAAATACAGCATTCATTTCCAAACCAATTCAGGTTTCACGTATTTCTTAAATCAATCTGTGTATGTTTTCTGCAGCAAAATATACTCTTTGTCCGTTTTCCAAATGTACAGCCAAATGTATCAATGCAGGATAGAGTTCATGAATTGAAAAACCGAAAATTCTTCATACTGCTTCAGATGTACGAATAAGTATAACGGCCATTAAGAAATGTTTGAACCTCGTCTCTGCTATTTTCAACCAAAAAACGTAACTGGGTCATTAAATTTAGCTTGTGTGAGTGGACACGCCCTCTTGTTTTATGCTCCCTCAAATAAATAGTGACCGCCCCTTGGATCCATAGCACCTACATACCAAGTTTAAGTATCAAAACATGTCCAACTCAGAAGTTGTAATGGAATACTTATAGTTTCCGAGAGTAACAATACGAACTAAATTACCAAATTTAAATCTAATACGACCAAAACCGGTGGCAAAAATGTTTTTCGCGTACAACACACAGACCTTAAGCTCGAAAATATAACTCTTAATTAATTATTAATTATCATAAAACTTATGAAAAGAGGTCGAAATTAATTTACAAATAAATAGTTGAAAGGTATGTATGTAGCAAATGCAAATGTGGAACAAAGACTCTATTTTGATAATTTATACAGTTAAGAGTTAATTTTCTTATGTGTTATATGGCCAGCTGCCCCAAATTGCACCGGCCCTTCTGGAATTTCCCAGATTCTCTAGTATGGCCAGTCAGGCCAGGAGACTGGTATGGTAGTCATGATATTAAACATTTAATTTATTTTTAAAATATCATAATAAATTCGAATTATTTATTGAATTCATTTCATATATGGGCATTTCCGTGGTGGCGCACGTGACGACCGTACGACTTTGGTATCGGTCTTATTATTCGTTTTGAAGCTTTACTAATCTTTCTTAGCAATTTTTGGATTGCTGTCTTGATTCCAGCAACTCAAAGAATTCCAAGCATGAAACTTTCAAGTTATACTTGACGAACTTAACCCTGCTTGGATATGCTTTTTTAATGTGTTGATGTCTCTCTTCCGATAAGGTTATCTGAGCAGGGTTAAATTATTTATGTTGTGAAATTGAATTATATTTGCCTTGGCGATAACTGAAAAATAAGTCAGCTCACAAAATATATTTCTAGTAGATTGACTAAATGTAAAGATCAGAGATAAAGAGACTGAAAACTTCTATTTCAACTAGAAACCTTACAGGTTTCAGACAAATGGCTTATTTTTAGCTTAATTTGTGTGTAGTTTGTGGAAACTCACGTCTTGTGAACAGTAATGTGACTTTAAAGTGTTAGAAGTAAAAATAATGGTAGATTTACCACACTTGTGCTAAAGTGACAGCACTGATTGTGGACGTGAATTCACCTCAAAGGTGAGTTCACCTTTTTTTTGGTAAATATGTGGTAGAAAAAAAACAAAAATTAAAAATTTGCGATCAAAAATCAATTGACTCATTCGAAACTAGACGTGCCAACTGTCGTGCGGTCAAATTCTGTACAAAAATCTAAAATTTCAATTTGATATTTGAGGGCTCCGCTGTAAAAATGCATCAGCTCCATTTTTAATTTTTTTTTAGCTTGCGTTTGTTAGCCCTGCGTTTTTGTCAGTTATTTTCGTTACTTTAAAATGAGTTCGGAATCGCATAGTTTATCAGTACCAAATAAAAATAGGAAGGTAATAAGGAAAGTCTTGTGGACCAGAAATGTAAGAAAAACGAATAGAGCCCGTGATTATCCATATACTGTCAGAAATGGGCAGGAAAAGAGGAGGAGCCGAGAATTAAATTGTGACTGTAAATATCGATGTCACGAGAGAGTACTGGATGTTTCGACGGTTCAAGAAATGTTCAACGGGATGGGTACCAAAGCACTGCAGGATGTGTATATTGCTGGTTGTATCAAAAGCCACCCAGTTCATAGACAGAGGCCATCAACTGGGGAACGGACGCACAGAGCCTATGCAAACTCATATTATGTAAAGATTGGACTTCATCGGCATCGAGTTTGTCAAAAAGCATTTGCCGCTATGCACACTATATATTTGAGAAGAGTGACACTAATTGCCAAGAAAACTGCTCTAAACATGTCTTTAGAAGAGCAAAGAGGGAAACATGCAAATAGACCAAACAAGATTAAAGATGAGGTAGTGCACACTATTCACGAGCGGATAACCAGGACGTTGAATATCTACCCGCAAATCTTACGTTGAAGACGATGCATGAACTTTTCACTGCAGAAAACCCTGATGATGGCATTTCGTATGATTTCGTATGACCATTTCGTATATAAAGGTCTTGATGATAAAAAAAGTTGCGCCGGACTTTTTGTGGATATAACAAAGGCTTTTGACATGGTCGATCACAATTTACTTCTGAAAAAATTGCATAATCTAGGTTTTCGTGGTTTTATTTACAATTGGCTTATGTCCTTTTTGACTTGTAGAACACAAAGAGTAAAAATTTGTAACGAATTAAGTGACTCTAAATACATAAATTTAGGAGTTCCCCAGGGCTGCGTCCTTGGTCCGATTCTTTTTCTAGTTTATATTAACTCTATTTTTTCGCTTAACTTCGTTGGTAAAGTTACTGCTTTTGCTGACGATCTTGCTATTGGATATGCATCAGTTAATCCCCTTAACTTAATTGCAGATATAAATCATGATGTTTATTTACTTAGAGTTTGGTTTGCAAATCACAAATTACTTGTTAGCAAAAAAACAAAGCTCATTTATTTTATTATTATTTTATTTTATTATTTTAAATGGTATAGTGTCGCCGGATATTGATATCTTATTTCACGGATATGATTGTTGTCGTTTTTGCTTAAAGTCGTCTACGAGAGATAACCTCGGTTTAACTTTTAATAATAGAAACCCTTGTAGTAATAATTGTTTTGTTATAGAAAAGGTGCCTTTCTATAAATATTTAGGAGTAATGGTTGATCAACAGCTTAACTGGAATGCACATATTACATTATTGAAGAAGTATTTTCTTTCTACAGTAAGATGCTTTTATAAGCTAAGACAGTTTTGTTTCGAGAGTACATTAACTAAAATCTACTATGGGATTTTTCACTCCAAATTACAATATGGTTTGTGCTGTTGGGGAGGAGCATATCTGCATAATATACGTCCCTTATTAATTTTTCAAAAGTCTGCTGTCAGAATAATCTGTAAAGTTAATCGTTTGTCTTCATCTATTAATCTATTCAGACGTCTAGAGATTTTACCGTTAAGGCATTTATATTATTTCAAAGTTCTTAAAATATTCTTCAAAAGAAGTGGCTACATGCAGAATCCAATATCTGCTTCTTACAACCTAAGAACGAACCAAAATTCAACCGTTACTGTTCCTGTTTTTCGCACAACACAATATCGAAATTTTTTTTCCATATTATCTTGCAGACTTTTTAATAAACTCCCTGCAAATATACGAATTGAAAGAAATTTCATTACTTTCTTAAGGAAAATAAAATTGTGGCTGTTAGAGGTGGATCACTCGGAAATCGAAATTTTGTTGCGCTCTGTTTCTTAAATTTGATTTATACTATAAAAAAAATATTTGTCTTTCTTCTAATAAATTATAAAAAAAACTTTTCTTTTTACTGCTTGAATTGTTAATCTTAATTTTTACCCCACTTTACATTTATTTATAAACACTATGTATTAAGTTATTTTGTAGTGGCATTTAACACATATTTTTAATATTAAAATGTCATTAACTATTCTCATAAGTCAACTAGATACGATTGTATATTTTATAGGATAATCTTGTCAAAACTTTTACTATGAGAATAAAGATTTAATAATAATAATAATAATAATAATAATTTTTACTGCAGGTATTTCACTGCAAGTTTCAACATTCGATTTCGCAAGCCCAAATCAGAAACATGTCAAACTTGCGACGTGTTCGCCACCAAATTAAAATCATCAAGTTTGTCTACAGAAGAGTGGGCCAAACTTTGCCAAGATAAGGACGAGCACCAAGATTCGGCAGCCTTCTTTTTCAAAGATGTTAAGGATATATTTAAAATTTCTAAAGAACAGAAGCATGTGGAGGCTATTTGCTACGACTACCAGCAAAATTTACAGCTTCCGAAGATTCCATCGGGGGATGCATTTTACAAGCGACAACTATGGCTATACAATTTTGGAATCTCTTCAGGCAAAAAAGGGAACCACCGTTTTTATATTTATGATGAAGTAACAGGAAGAAAAACACCAAATGAACCTATCAGCTTTTTGGACCAACACATAAATACAGCCATTGATCCCGAAGTACGAGAACTATTCATATTCTCGGACAACTGTGTGGCCCAAAACAAGAACTATACCATGATGAGATTCCTCGTATATTTGATACAAAAGGGTCGATTTGACAAGATTGTTCAAAGATTCCCAGAGCCAGGACACAGTTTTATGCCCTGCGACAGGGCTTTTGGAATTATAGAAAAGGAGATCCCAAAGAATGATCGAATTTATCTACCTTCATGATTACATGAGAATAATAAGGAAGACCAGCAGTAAATATACAGTCCTTCCATCATGTCAGGACATAATTGTTAACATGGTAGATGGTCTTAAACAGTTTTTTTGGTAAGCAACCAGTAATCAAAGGAACCAAACGGAAGTTCCTTGTGACAAAGCCGAGAGTCTTTGTGTACGAGAGGGGTCCAGGTGGTTGTCTGATTGTTAGAGCGGGATCAACGCTGGATACAATGAAGGAAGTAGATATGGCGCAGAAAGGGACAATTACGTTGGATTTTGATAAGGCATATCTTTCACCAATTCCCCTGAAAAGGCCTAAATACCAGGATGTTATGGATCTTGCTAAAAATTATGTTGCGAAATCCGAAATTGCTTTTTATGAAAAACTGACGTGCAAAGAGTAATAAAGATTGACTCGATATATTAGGTGTTTTACTTCTATTCTTCAAGAACGAGTTAGCTTCAATTTTAAATTTATTATTTCGCACAATAGACTGTTCCAAAGTTTTGTTTTCATTGAACAAGTTGTGGGCAAGATTATGTTTGATAATTGTACTAAAGTATAATACTATAGGACATGTATTACGCAATTAATTCACTTTAATTTGATTTCCCACGAATGAAGTTTTGTAGAGCTGATGCGTTTTTACAGCGGGGCCCTCATTTATTAAAATAATAGAGAAAAAGAATATAAGAAAATTTACATTTAAAAAAAAAAGATAACAAAAAGCAAAATGAGAAATAAAACGATAATTTTATGTTGTTGAATCCGACACATGGTAGAATAATTACAAGGTAGCCGTGACAGTTCTTTTGGCGACCATCAAATGTGTATAAGTATATATATAGTATAAGATAGAGAACGAATGAAAATGACAAAGAAAATCAAAATGCATAGAAATGACAACCAACGGTTGAGATTACGGTACCTCTCGTTGAGAAAATTTCCAGCTGTACCGACTACTTTGTAATTATTCTACAACGATCAAAAACATTTAAAAATCGACTTCATTTTCGGTTTGTGCGCTAACAACTGACATAAGGTCACGAGTAGGCTTAAAATTGAATTTCTCTTCGCTTGAAATCTGTCTCAATGGCTTCATTTTAACACAAATTAAAGTAACTAAAAAAAAAAAGCTTGGAAAGCGACAACGATAACTAGTTATGTTTTAAAGTATTGAAGAAAATTAATCGCATTATTAGATATTTCAATATTATTAGTTCAGACGACACAACATTTTGTGAATCTGCCATTTGATGTATAGTTTTTTTTTTTGGTTCTTCATTTGTAAATAAGTTTAAATCCTGACTTCGGAAGATCTGTACAAATTCTGTACGATTTATTTTTGTTGTGTACACCGGGACAAAATTCTGTACTGTACAAAAAAAAAAAAACTGTAGGCATGCCAACTATTCACAATTATGCGATTGCCACTTTCGCCAGATTAGGTGATTTATCGCCAGTTGGGTGGTATTTTCTATATTTGACTTAATTACTGTTTTTTGTTGATATGAGAGAAATTTCGGTATATTTCGGAATAGAGCAGAAAATTTCGGGATTCCGAAGCTTCACTTTGGAACACCGGAACTTGCCTTTAAATTTCGGAATGATTCCGATTTTTCGGAACGCATGGCCACATTAATCATACGAGTACTTGATGTAATTAGTTTGCCTCTGGCTTATAAGTTATACTGCAGCATATAAACACCACACATGACCGCCTACGACGAGCCCATTTTAAAATAATGCCTTATTTCTGTGTGTTCTAACCCAGCAGCAAGCTAACTCCCATTACCAAGCAATCCTTATGTAACTAGTTCAGTAATGATAACTTTTCCTACTGGGCTTATTTTAAAAGTTTTTGAAAAAGTTTCAAAAGCGTTTGTTCAGAATTTATGCATTTTTTTTCTGTGTAAGATTTGAATCTGGCGTTAAAGCGTTGCCAGCTCGCGTCTTAAAATACCCACAAAGTCAAATATCACCACAGCTTGTGTCCATATATGTTATGTTTATATTTTTAGAAATTTTGCATGAGCGCAGCTGCAGCGTGTCTTCAGAATCTAATCTGAGCGACATTTAAGTGTTTTATTGCGACGAAATACCGTGAAAAGCACAACTGAAGGCTTCACTTAGCGCGCGGCTTCGGGTAGTTCAGCTTGAATCTTCAGTTGTAACCGTGTTTAAGTCAAACTCGACTTTCTTCCGCTGCCAAAGAGCTTTGTTTGTTATCTTTGTTATTTATACTAAGTTGCCATCAATATTTTCTTAACTTGGTTATTGTTTTTATTTTTTTTTTTTTTATCTTTACTTTTGCTTCGCTCAAGTTCTTGTTCTAGCAGTTGCTGTTGTTGTTGTTGTTGTGTGTTTCCTTAAACCGAGTTTAAGCCAAGAAGACGATGTGCGACAGAGTGCTGACGGCTTTGGCTGGCTTTGACGCTGCAGATCAATTACAAAAACAATGCGTACAAGTGGATCACAAGCGCTGGCAACATTTTAGTAACTCGCCAGACTTTCGCGGGTCGTGTTCGTCGCTTCAAGCTTCTTCAATACAAAACGTTTTATTAGTATGCAGGGCCAAAACGAGTAGCTTTTTTTTAAGCTAATAAAAACCAAAATATTTGTCGTTATAATAAATTAAAAAAAAAGAAGAAATTAGTATGGCTTTAAAGTGTGAAAAAGAAAGAAAATAAATAGTCAAACAAGGCGTTAGATGATACGCGTTCTGCTATCTATGAAACAACGTGCAAGATACAAAGCCGAGATATTTAAAACCTGTTACATACATTGTTAAAAACGTTAGAATTCATTTGCATAAAACGACAATAAATAACAAAATTGAATGCTGCCTTAAATTAGCAGCTGATAAATTTGAGCTGTTCTAAGGGACAAATTGTTTATATCTGGATATCTTTGGACAATGGTTCTTCTTCTTTGAATATCTTTAACCAGTGACTGGTAGAACACACATGAAACTTTTGAAAATCTAGCAATGTATTCACTGGTTAAAGATAATCAGATATGAATAATTTGGCCAGTTAAAAAAAAAATTAAAAAATTGATAACAATTTATATAAGTTTTAAAAAAATATATAAATAATAATTAAAAAAATTGTGTATTTCACAAACCAAGAAATAAACAACTCTAAACATGTTTTAAAATTTATATAAAACTCACGAAATACTTTCAAATCAAAATTTTAAATAATACAAATCGAGCCTATAATTAATATAAATAAATAAATTTATTGATCTTGTTGAATGAAAGAATAGAATGTATTTTTTTCTTAACTTATCTATTATGAGCCGGCTTAATTAAATATATTAAAACACCGAAGTGGTTTTTATTAATATGTATAAATATTTTGAAAACATCAACATAATAAAAAGTGTCATAAAAAAACAACAACAATAGGTGTAAAAAAATTTTAAAAACAAGAAATTAAAAAACAAAAAATAAAAAGAAACCTTAAAGTTTTAACCAGTCTAGTATTCTCTTAACGTTCATTATAACTTGTACTTTAAGAGCTGTGGTTTTGTTGAAATTATTATCAATTATTATTATTTTTTTTATTTTTTTTTTTTTGGGTGTGTAACGCTTTTTCGCTATTAACAATTTTACACATAAATTACCGTTATGAGCATTGATTTTGGTATTTAATTTCTGTATTGGTGTTGACATATTTTGATTAATGATCACTTTTGCAGCTTTAACTTAAAAAGCTTTTTTCAGTTTTTTTGGTTTTTTTTATTTTGTTTTTT
This sequence comes from Coremacera marginata, assembly GCA_914767935.1. Classification (NCBI taxonomy): domain Eukaryota; kingdom Metazoa; phylum Arthropoda; class Insecta; order Diptera; family Sciomyzidae; genus Coremacera; species Coremacera marginata. The sequence continues at coordinate 137,498,373 of OU612047.1, read as the reverse complement.
TTTTAACACTGTGAGTTATTTTTTCGTAACTTATATGGCCATACAATGCAAAAATTATGATTTACACTATAAAATTTTGTAGTTTCACTTTAATATGATGTCATCCATTTCGATTTTGTAGAATTTTTAATTGTAACATATCTAGTTTTCTCAGCATTTGCCAAAATGTTAGTCAAACCTTTGATGAATACCCGAGTGGAGATTACTTAAGGAAAGCCTTTCTTATGTAAATATGATCTGGATATGATTTGCATAGCTCTTTTAAGGAAATCTTATTAATATTCAATCAGGTCAATATAAGATTTTACTAAAGCTTTCCTTACTTAAGGAGTCCTTATCAAATTCTGATCTGATTATTGATAAGATCAGGTGACCTGATCAGTATAAATATCAAAAAGTGCGGCACGTTTGAAATCAGTTTCTTATCAAAATAAGAATTTCCTGATCATTTTGTGACTGAAAATTTCCACTCGGGTAGCTTTTATCTAGAATATGGAAAGTTATTTTCAGTTAAAAGTAGGCTGTAAATTTTAATTTTGATTATTCTTAATGTTGATACTATAGGCATCTCTTACAGAAATTCGTTAACCCGTGTTTAATCTCAATATTATTTAATCTCAATATATGTAAATGCCTTCATAATCATAATCACGATAAACTTTATAGCTTGGACAAAAAAAAAAAAAAAATACAATTCCAAATATTTTCGTTGTCAAGGTCAAAGCAGGTTTTTTATTCCGGATTTATGTTGATTCGTACTTTAAATATTCCTTTTTTATAACTTTAATTTAGGGTTCCTTTAGTTATATAGGTTTGGTAATATTAATCCGGCTGCATCCTGGCGGAGACTCACATAGTCCATTTTGGTTCTTAGTGGTATTTGGTGCAAGGGGTCTGTATGGGGTTAGTAGGTTAGGAAGGTATTTGCGTCTAGATCTTAGTTATTTATTTATTTATTTATTTATTTTACATTCAACTACCAACAATTGCTTAAAAGTTTTGAAGTTAGAATAATATAATAAAGTAATAAACATATTTTAATATATGATAAATTAAATTAAAAGTTTTTAGAAAAGTTTCATTATATTTAAATAACTAATAATTTTTATTTCAATAAATCTCTGTTCAGTGTCAAATCTATCCGACCAGTAATCGAGTTAAATGCCGAGCACATATTGTTAATTGAATCATTTCTGCCATAGTTCGTTCTGTGGTTGAAATATACAGGACCTCTCAGGGGCGTAAATCTTTAATGTAGCGAGAAGTGGCGCACAGTGGCTCAGAATAGGTTTTCTTTGGCCAAAATTTTATAACTTTTGAACCGATTGAGATATTTGAGTAATTTTTTTTTAACTGACAGATAATTCCTTGAATTTGTTGTGTTTAAAATTTTGTTAAAATCGATTGTTCGTACAAGGAAGGCCATGTTGCGATGTTAGCACGTTCAACTTGCAGCCGAATTTTACGCGGTTCGATGGGAGTACGGAAAGGGAAATATGCATTATTCCCGTCACAGGTTTTTTGACGAATTTCTTCTTTTAAATATTTATAAATAAAAATCTGGTAAGGACGAAAATAAAAAAACTGTGATCGAATTCTATACGTGAAGTACGCGAAGTTTTCAGGAACTGTCAATAAACAAAATGGACAGTTGATATTTCGCCATGTTGAGAATACTAGTTGGCTTTATGAAAAAAAGACAGTTCTTGAACTAATACTGGTATGAAGGCAGACTGCTTGTTATCAATTTGGTTATATAAAGAGTAATAAGACTGAAAAATCCTTTAAATTACATGCAATAAGATACCTAAAGTTTAAACAGAATTCATCTATGCAGACTTATAGGAAAGCGTTTAAGTTAGCGCCACTCGAATATTTGTGTGATTAGTTTCAGTAAAACGCAAAAAGCTTCTACGGGGGGATCGTGGGGGGTATAAAAGTATATATGGGGTGAAAGAGGAGACTTTCACCTTTAACTGAATGCTTTCATTTTTTTGATCCGTTTTGATCCTTAGAAGTTCTATTCCAATAAAGTTAAAATTTATACAAAAAACAGTAATTTTGAAAACATTTCGTAACACCCACATTATAAATAGTACAGCTACAACCTCATACAATAGTTTAACGTTAATAGTCCAACCAAACTAACAAAAAAAAATTCAACTCTCAATTGATTATAGTTTGTGAGCAATGACTATTAATTTTCGATGAAAAAATTAAAAAACTCACCTTTTTTTGAAATTAGCAAAAACAGTGGTGTTTAACCGCATGTTACGCCCATAATTTTAAATATTTTGACCTAAATTTTTGGCTACCTAACTTTGGATATATTTACTACAAAGTAACGCAAACATTTTATAAATCGGCAACCACAAAAAATGGGTATTTTGCCCAATGGATTTATGTCTTGAGCCACAGTGTGGCGTACAGTCTATATGCGACATCTATATATCTCGAACAAAAATGATAAGAAAGAATTTACGCCTCATGGCTAATATATTAATACCAAAAAAAGAGCGCAACGCGAAGTATAGGTTGGCATAAAGTCCCAGTTAAGTTTATAAATAATGTATCGAATGAAGCGTTTTTGAATTTTTTCCAGACGCAAAGACTCAATGTCATAATATGGATCCCAGATCACACATCTATAATCCAAGATGATCTTACTAACGTTATACATACATTTATTCATTCGAATTACGTCTTAAAAACCCTACCATAGAGTTAGCTTTGGTGATAATTCTATCATAATAAAAGGGAAAAAATTAGTTTTCTGTCAAAAAACACTCAAAGAACATATTTATACTCAACTCGTTGCACTCAACCTATCTGCGATTGAATAATCGAATAAAATTGGTGTATTTATTCTATAATAAGTCATTATATAACACTTTCCGACATTAAAATATGGCTTATTTGCAGTACACCATCTATTAAAGTTATTTAAATCAAACTGAAGAAGCAGTTGATCGGCATACGAAAAGAATGATTTCAACATTTTAACATTATCAGCATACATTAAGCAATTTGAATAATACGGAAAATTAGCAAGATCATTGATAAATAGAACAGATGGGAGTGATCCCAGATGGCTTCCTTGTGGCACCTCTGAGTTATAAATAATTTCCTTCGAAAAATGATTCCCTATACGGTCTACCTGATGTCGGCATGAGAGCTAATTTCTGAGCCATGACAACAAAGAAGAATTACTTCCGAAAAGAGCAAATTTTTTTAACAGCATAGAGTGCTGAACTCTATCAAAGACTTGGGCGAAATCAGTAAAAATAACGTTCACTTGATATCCTTTTTCCATCTCATTTATAATAAAATGATAAAACAAAGTCAGGTTTGTAGAAGTGGAATTCCCACTCACAAATTCGTGCTGAAACTCTGAAATGGAATTTTTAATTCTGACATAAATGTGTTTCAAAAATTGTTGGTATTAAAGGTTACTTAGTTATTGTCCTATAATTTGCTATATTTTGCCTTGAACCAGACTTATGAATAGGAGCTATGATGGATTCTTTCCAAGCATCCAAAAACTGACAAGTATTTAAAGAAAGGTCATATAAAATTGTTAGTAGCTGAGCTAAGGCAGCAACACAATTCTTTAAAAATATTTGAGGAATATTTTCGGGACCCTTTCCCTTATTAATATCCAAAGCTAACAATTAACTTAGGACATCATCCTCCGAAAGATCTAATGATCCCATATGGGTAATAGGATTTTCATTATAGAAAAGATGTATCTTAAGCCTGTAGCTTTCCAATAGTAAGAATTTTTTTATTCGAAAATTAAAACCTGAAGAAAATCACACATTAAAATGTTAAGGTGTCCCACTCATGATGACTGTTGTTTGTTTTACTTTAAGTCTGTAGGTAAATAGTTTGTTTCAAAATTTGAAACCTAAAGATAATTACACACCTAAAGGCCAGGGTGTCCCACTCATGACGACACTCTTCTACATAAAATGGAAAGTTCAAATATACTTTTTTTGCAAAGTTGTATCTTAGCTTCCAACGGTAAATAGTTTTTTTCACAATAGTTACACACCATATGTTTAAGGTGTCCCACTCATGACAACTCGCAAGTTTTACCTTAAGCCTGTAGCTTTCCAACGGTTAATAGTTTGTTTCGAAATTTGGAACCTTAAGATAATTACACACCAAAAGGTTAGGGTGTCCCACTCATGAAGACTCTCTTCAACATAAAATGAAAAGTTCAAGTTTACTTTTTTTGTAAAATTGTTTCTTAGTTTTCCAACGATAAATAGTTTGTTTCAAAATTTGAAACCTAAAAATAATTACACACCAAAAGTTTAGGGATGACAACTTCAAACCTCCTACATAAAACAAAAAAACAAAAAAAATAATAATAAATATGTGTGCATATTAAAAATTAGCAATAATCTAGAATTGCCGCTAGAACAAGAATAAATCCACTCTTAACAACCGTTATTTCGCGTGTTTGCTTTAATTGCTTCCAAAAGCAACAGCCAACTAACTATAAAATATATAACAACAACAAATGCAACAACAACAAGTGCAAAAAATAACGCTACCATAACGTTCAAAATAATTTCCGCTTCATAAATTTAAGCTATTAACTTGAAACATAACCGCTGCTACTGCTGCTGCTGTTTCTGTCGCAGTAAACCTGCTGCTAACAAAATGTTGTCATCTCAGCAACGACTGCATCAGCAACTTTTGCTGCATCTTTTACTGTCAACAGTCTTAATCATTGCATGCCAAGGCTTAAATACTGCTGCAAAACCTGAACACAACGATGAGCAATCGTCGCGGACGATTCCTGGAAAATTTCAAGCCTACACGCAGCAGCAACAACAACAACAACAACAACAAAAGCCATTCAAGTTTTCCGCTATTGCTGGTGCAGTCAGCAGTGATTCACAAGGCGCGATATACTCGACGAAAACTGCAGCCAGCAAACAGCTTCCCATTAAGAATTGGTTCGGAGTCTTTAATCGCAACAATTCGCCGCCACCACCAACATCGACATCGGCGACAACAACACATGATGCTCTGATGAATACGTGTTCTTGCAGGTAGTAGTGATGTGTGTAAAAGATTTGTGGGTATTCGGTTATAATAATAGTATTCTTAAATCTAGTCTATTTATTCAAGTTTTACGATATTTTACGTCAATTAAATTTAAATATAATTTGCATTTTAAGCATTTTTACTTTAATTACGTTGAAACTTAATTACTATTTTATTTGAATTTCCTTGAGTACTTATAATATCTTCAGTAATATAATATTTGATACTATGTTGAATATTATATTTAAATTTAAAGCTTTCGTCTTAATTTCCAGATACTTGAGATTCGAAAATCTTATGATTCAGAATTACTTTTTCGATAAACAAATCTGCTTAATACAATTTGTATTAAACATTTTTTTATATGATTACGACGCACAAGCAATGCTTACTACAACCTACAATAGGATATAATTATAAAATTTTAGTATAGTATAATAAAAATAATAAATTTTATTGTTGTACATCAAGATCATTATGATTTCTTTTTGTAACTTTACAATTCTTTGGGATGTATACTGTAAAAGTTTTTCTAAATTAATTTTTGTCAAAAGTTGCGTAATAATAATGCTTTCACGCAGACGCTATGAAATAACACTTCAATAAATTATGTCCCCAAAAGAAAAATGAAAAGAGACCCCAACAAAATTATACAGAAAGTAGCAACAAAACAACTTGTGGTACTATTTCGACTTTTGCAGTATTATTAAATTTTTTTGTGGGGAAAGTTTTTATAATGAAATTATGCTCTAAAAAGTTTGATATGAGAAATGAAATAAGACTCCAAAAAGCTTCTATCTGGAGTTGTCAGGCCATAAGTTTCCCTTGTGCGAAATGAAGCCGACTATAGGTCTACAGCTACAATAATATAGATAGCTCTACAATGGATTTCGATTATAAATTTATAAAAACATTTCGTGCTGTCTGTCGCGCAGTATAAGTCCCAAAAATATTTTGTTGCGTGTGAGAAAAGTTTTTTTTTCGAAAGTAATATATTTATATTAATTATAGACTATTTAATTATAGACTAGTAATAAACTAATAATAAACTTTAATAATTTTAGTTCTTAAAAATATTTTGTAAATCCTGGCTTTTTTTTTATAGGTCTAACCTTGATCTGACCTGAAAACTGATATTTTTATTTTTTGGACTTGACCAACACTCAGGGGATGCCCCCTATAAATGCGGAAGCATTGTGTTGATTCGGAAGATGGGTGATAGTTAGTTGGAGGGTGGAAAGATGAAGTAGTGTCGGTGCAGATTTGATTAAAATTTAAACAGATTGAAACTGCCGGGAAACTTGCTCGCATGGAGATTACTCCACAAGTTTACTGAGCGATCGAAGAACGAATTATCTCGGTAATGCGATGTTCTATTGGGCAAAGAGGCAATGGTAATGTTATGGGATTGGAGAGCTGCCCAAGTGGAGCTAGGAAACACACGAGCTGGTGGCCTCAGGCCATGTATCTCCCTTGAACACTTCCCATGGTAATACCTGTACAGAAAGTTTAGGCAACCAACACTACGACGATGCCCAAGAGAGTTGAGAGAAGATGAAATATTTTTAAATATCGCAGTTCGTTGAATCCGGTCCAGAAGCTCCAAATATAGTCTTGAAGTCCCTGCCTAAATGTGCGAATTGATTCATATTTAAAATTAGATTATATTTTAAATAAGCGCCATTGCAAATACTTGAAACAACATCAAAATCTGACTGAATTTTGAAAAATTCACAATTTTCAAAACTTGATACAAGGGGATGCAGGTTGCCACCACTGCTGTATTTTAAAATTCTACACTGGAACCAACACTAGGTTACGACCTAGATTCCAACTGATATCGATGTTAAAAGAGTAGTTGACATTTTTTATCTATTTTTAGAGCTAACTGACGCAATAACACAGTGTTTGCTTAAGAAAGCGTACAATATTAGTTCTTAAAAATGTTAATATTCAAATTTTGTTCTTGTCTTGTGCTCATAAGTTGAAAATTCATGGTAAATTTTTGTGATGTGTTGCATTTTCATAAAATTGTCATAATCCAAACAGAATTATGAAGATATCATGAATTGACAATTTTATATTATGTTAATTGTAAAACATCGTCAAAATGCAGGTTGGCACCTTTGTTGGCTTACAGGTTGCCACTTCTCTTTTTCATTTTTATTTATAAAGTCTGTTAACCTTTACATGTTAACAAGTGTCATGGAATCAAAAGTGAGGTTTTCTTTCAGTTTCATTACATTTTTGTAACATTTTTAGCATGATCGGGCCCGTAGCCAAAGGGGCTCTTTTAAGGCTTGAACTCCCTCCCCCCTCATCCTTAGGGCCCAGAAAGTAGGGAAAATAATACAAATGGGTCTATTAAAATCAAAATGTGATCTCTTTTTTTTTAAAAAAAACAGATAATAGTGTACATTTACTTGAAGTTGCAAAAGTGTCAACATTTTCAACACATATTTAAGAAACTTCGCTTAATCAATGAAAATGTTTTTAAGCCAAATGAAAGAATAACTTTGCTTATAAAAGTCCTAATCATTATACTTGAATTTAACTGCAAGCATTTTTTATATTAAAAACTCTTTTTCAATTATGGATTTTGATGCTCAAAAAGTCCCTGATATCCGAAAAAATTGATATATATAAAATTATACATCGAAGGATAATAATTTTACAAATTGTTGAAATTAGGTAGACATTTTTTATGCAATTTCTAAGCCAATCTTATGCCAAATTTATGCAAAGCCTTTGAGAAAGCATTCGTTTGAAAGGATTTTTTTTTAAATGGATTCTACATTTAAAAAGGCGTAGAATGCAAAAAGTACATGAGCCACGAAATTTAACACATTATGGTGTATTCCACGTGAGGCAGATAATTTAAAAATTTGACCATTCTACACCGAGAAAAAAGCTATAGGTAAATCACCTAAGTCGGCTTGGGTAAAGAGAATTGTATGGGAATTATATACTTATGCTTATTCACCTAAGCAATTTATTGTTTAATACATTGCTTTGAAAGCACATACTTCGATACCTTGCCAAAAAAAAATGTTTGATTCACCTAAGCCCAAGATCCAAAAATAAAAAATTAAAAAACGCATGGATGGCTTAAACATAGTTTTGAGCTATTTTCTGCAAAAAAAAAACACAGCTGCGTCATTAGACATACGAGAGAAGGATAGATTTGATAATTTAATGGGTTTTTTTTTGCAATAACCCACTTTTAAAAATAACATACATTTAATTAAAAAAAAACACTTTAATATTCACACCAGTAAATTTTATTACATTTCATCAACAAAAAGAAAAGAAAAATAAGAAAAAAAATTCTTTGCCCGCCGTGCGGAATTGAACCCTGGAACTTTTGGTGCCAGTCCATCGCTCTACCAACTGATCTAAGCAGCGTTGCTACTGTTTGCTGACATATTTGCAGCTACGTTAATTCACCTAAGCAATTTATTGTTTAATACATTGCTTTGAAAGCTCATATCTCGATACCCTGCCAAAAAAAAATATTTGATACACAGATGTTAACAGATGCAGTATGTCGCAGTATTCTGTTGACAGCCATACAACAAAAATCTTTTAATAGATTATTGTGTTATGCTGCATCATAGCTTCAGTTGTAATTAATATTGAAGAAATCACTCCGCGTAACGAAGGAGTTTGGCTCAATGCGTGGCGTAGTGTCTTCATACACAGTGGTGTCGGGTTGGTGCGGTTTCGAATTTCAACGGCATTCGAATGTAAAATTTTGTATTGTGATATATAATTTAATAAAACCCGAAAAAAAATTATATTGTTGATATTAAATGTTTTTTTTTAAGTAGCGTATAAAAAATTACCAAATACTTGGTTGATTTATTACCCAATAAAAATTGGCAAGTCAACATGCAAAACTTAGGCGTTTTGATAAAGTACTTGGGTAGGTGAAAACTGCCAAAGCCCTCTTATAAATTATACTAGGTTTTTTTCAATTTAACATAAGCTTTTTTCTCGGTGTATTCAGACATTTAAAATCTTCAACTTTTCCAAATTACAGGCTTCGGAAAATCACCTTAAATGTAAATGTGCTTTTTTTCGAAAAAAAAAATTCTCAAGTAAAAAAATTATTTTAAAACATTTTATAAAGTTAAATTTTGTGGAGGATTTGATGATTAATCATGTTGCCAAAATTTTCTTAGGAAAAATTAACAATTACATTTTTTTACACTTCGGCATTTTAAAAATAATTTTTTATTATGTAAAGAAATGAGAAAAGAATTTCAAAGTAAGAAAAAAATTTTATTTTAAATTCTTTTCGTTTTTTTTTTTTTGTAATTTTTTTATTTGTAAATAACTTAAATTTATATTCACGACTGAACATATTCTGAAATATCAAAAAAAAAGTGATTGTTTAATTCTTTGTATAAAAATGTATCTAGCAGAGTTATGTTTTTCAAAAACATCTTATTGTGATGTGATAACTCAAATAAAATTATGTAAAATTTAAATGTGACTTTTATCGTAGACAAAATTATACAGTGATTGTTATTGGGAATTAGATGATCTTTATGAGAAAATGGAACAGTTTAAATTTTAAAGATTTTAAAATATTGACTATAATTTGTTGGTTCTGCCATTTATAGAAAATTTCCTATAAAAGTTAGGAATTTTGGCTACATGTTGTATGGACGGGAACGTCGTTGAGCCTAAGTATTTCAGTCTCGATCTAAGTAGAGCGGGGCAGATACATAGTAGGTGTTCCAGAGTCTCAGCCGTGTCTGGTTCCTTGCACTTTCTACAGTTGTCATCCGTTGTGATGCCCATCTTCTTCGCGTGAGCTGCCGCTATGCAGTGAACAGTGAGGATACCCACTAGTGTCCTGCAATGTCATGCCAGAATAAACAGAGTAAGTTTTTCGCATCGTGTGTCACACATGATTTTTGAGATTTTGCATGTTGCCGTATCTCTCCATCTACGACTCACTGCTTGTGCCGCCCCATCTTCGAGGTTTCTGTGCAGCTCTTGTAGTGGGATTGGTACATGTTGTATGGACTCTGATCCCATCCCAGTGCCGTCCTTTGCCAGTCTATCCGCCTTCTCATTTCCATCAATGCCCCGGTGGCGTGGGACCCAATTGATGCGCACTCTCTTTGAAGCGCATAGTGCATCTAGTGCTTCCTTGCTTGCCAGGGAATTTGTGGACTTGATGGTAGCGGAGCACATGGCTTTGATCACCGCTTGGCTGTCTACAAATATGTTAATATTAGAGAGATGTGTGTTCACGTTGAGGGCAGTCTCCGCGGCCTTCCTTATGACGAACACTTTCGCCTGGAAGATGCTGCAGTGATCCGGCGGTACAGCCGCTCCCACTCCCGTACGCAATTTAGAGCCATCAGTGAATATGTTGACCGCCCGCTGTGCATGCTCTATGCCGTAGCACCAGTAGTTCGGTCCTAAGCGTATTGAAATTCTTGAGTCTATTATTGTGCGAGGTATCATGTAGTCTGTGCTACTGGATAAATTTTTGCCTATAGTACAGTGCTCAAGCCTTTGTTTGCGCATATTGTTTGCCGCCGTTAGGCGCTGTGCCATTTTCCCGGCTATTAGTATGGCGTGTATGTCTAGGGGGTCCATACGTACGATTGTTTCTAGTGCTTTCGTTGGAGTTGACTTCAACGCCCCTGTTATGCAAATCGCTGCCTGCCGCTGTGTTTTCTCCAGGTGTCTGAGGTATGTTGACTTCTCCAACGCCGGCCATCACCAAATAATTCCGTAGAGTAGAATTGGACGAACTACCGTTACGTAAATCCAATGCATCAGAGAGGGCGAGAGACTCCAAGTGCTACCCAGCACCTTCTTGGATAAGTATAGAGCGTTGGTGGTATTTTTATGTTACCTCTTAAACATATATTGTTGCATTAATAAAATTTTGTGATAGAAATTTTTACTTTCTGTGTTAATTTTCGCAATTACACCATTTAAAAGAAACTTAAAATTTCTCAATTTGGACTATTTCTCAAAAAATGATAGGCAAATAAAGGGTCCGCCATCTAACTTTTTTTTTTCAACTAGTGCTTATTTCGTGAATGGTAACACTTAGCACATGTCTGATTTGACAGATAATTAGTTTTATCCTTCCGCTGAACGAATATGGTTGTGTATACGCTTGAACAACGCTGGGAAATATTGCGACATTACTTTGAAAATCATGGTAATGTTGCGGAATGTGTGCGAAAATTGCGTACGGATTTTGGAAGAACAGAAGCACCGTCAGCTCCGTATGTTCGTTATCTTGTGAAAAAAGTGAAAGAAACTGGCATCCTCATCGATAAACCAAAGCGTGAAAAGCCAAAAACAGTGGGTGCACCCGAGAATATTGGTGCAGAAAGTGTGCGTGAAGCGGCATCAACATCAATTCACCGTCGTTCTCAACAATTGAACATTTCGGAGACATCATTGAGACGAATTTTGCATAAAGACCTTGGTATGACGCCATACAAAGTCCAATTGGTTCAGGAGTTGAAGCCAACTGACCATCCAATGCGTTTTCGCTTCGCTGAGTGGGCCTGCGATCGACTTACAGAAGATGCCGATTTTGCCAAAAAAATCATCTTTTCAGATGAAGCTCATTTTGATCTTGGCGGGTATGTAAACAAGCAAAATTGTCGAATTTGGGGCACAGAAAACCCGCACGCATACATTGAAAAGCCGATGCACCCAAAACGAGTCACTGTTTGGTGCGGATTTTGGTCCAGAGGCATAATTGGGCCATTTTTCTTCGAAAATGAGCAAGGAGTGGCCGTTACAGTCAATGGTCATCATTACCGGGCCATGTTGAACGAATTTTTGTTCACAAAAATTGAAAAGGAGGATATTGGCAACATTTGGTTTCAATAGGACGGCGCTACGTGCCACACAGCCGAAGCTACACTCGATGTTTTGCGCCCTGTTTTTGAAGATCGCATTATCAGTCGCAGAGCTGATGTCGTTTGGCCACCTCGGATCTGCGATTTGACACCGTTGGACTATTATTTGTGGGGTGCCCTCAAAGATAAGTGTTACGCCGACAAGCCAGAGACAATTGACGCTTTAAAGGACAATATTCGTGAAGCCATTGGTGAAATACAGCTGCACACAATCGATAATGTGCTTAAAAATTGGACCGATCGTTTAGGCTACTGCATGGCCAGCTGAGGTAGCCATTTGAATGAAATTATTTTCCATTATTAACCGGAAGGATTGTACATTTAAATAAAAAAAGAAATTTGAGAAAATATTCAGTAGTTTTTTTTTGCATTTTCAAAAAAAAAAAGTTATTTGGCGGACCCTTTAGCAAAAAGTTAATACTCAAAATTAATTTGATAAAAAAATTCAATAAACTGTTGTCATCTCTCTTCATTCAAAAAAAAAGGCATATTCACGAATAACCTTAAAAGCAAACAGTTTTGTTTGGAAAAATTTCTATATTTACTTGAAGATTCTTAATTCAAGCCCCGGCCCGCCTAAAGAAAAACAAAAAACAACAATTCGAACTAGGAATTTTATTAAGGATTTTGAAGCATTGCTTGATGCAATTAAAACAAACAATCAAAGTTGACAAAAAAAAAAAAAAGGAAAAAGTGCTGCAAAAATTATGTAAAATTTAATAAACTTTTATAAAATTTCTAAATGAGTTATTTTTACTTTAGTTTTTCTACATTTGTAGCAATTTTTCAAGGGGTGGCAAACTGCAAGTCAAACATTTCTAAAGGTCGATTATAGACATTTCGAAAATTTGCTATACAATTTTTAGTTTTTAAGAATTCAAATGATTTCTAGCTTAGAATTGTGGCTATTTACTACCTCTTACAAACGTATGCAGCAAAAATAAGTCGAATTTATGATGAGTTATGATCAAAGAAGATATGTGGTGGCAACCTGCAAGCCTCTTTCCTGTAAATGGTTACTTTGACGCTTAACTCATTGTATTACATGTATAAAACCGGTTACTTAGTAACCGTCTATACCTAAGCACCAACATTAAGGCTAGTCTAAGGCTTGCTGCTTTTGCTTTTCTTCTCAGTTACATAGGAATTTTTTTTTAACATTCTTTAACGTAACGTTTTCATTTAATGAACTAACAAACTTGTTATTGTTTTTGTTTCAAAGTGTTGATGTTGACTTGAGCGCGTTGATAGGTTTTTGACAGGTGTGCCATTATGTATGAAGTAAACATTTAAATATATGGCAACGCCTGAGCAGTAAAGAAGCGGCGTGTTAACAATCATTTGCCACAGGAATTTGGTGCAATAATTTTTTAGTTTAACTTAATAGATTTTTTCAGCAATTTTTTTTTTTTATTTGTTCTATTTGCTTACTTTTATTTTGATTTTTTTTTTCCAAAAATAGCAGCTTTTACCACCAAAAAGCTGTTAATTTTTAATGTGCTCCAAAAATTAAAAATTCCAAACACAAAATTTTGGTAACGCACAATATATACGAGTAAAAAAAATATATTGCTGTCAAGCTCTATTAAATATTTAAGTCACATAATTAATCACACGAAATAAACTGTTACGAATTAGCGTATGCACTGTAAATATTTTTTTGATATTTTATCAAATGGGTTGTTTTTTGAAATACATTTTTTTATAAAATAAAAAATAAAATATCGTTTAATAAAAATATCATCCCTACGCTATTAAACTCATTGAATCGCCTCAAAGTCTCGAATTTATGCATGCAAAATCTTTTTATCTTTGCCCAAACACACTCTTTGCCAATATTTGTTTTGCTGCATTTTTGCTTTGCATTTTTTGTAGCTTATTTTTAATTAATAAGGAACTTATTCCGATCAGAACAACAAAAGCAGAACTACTTTTGCAAATAAGCTACCAAAAAATAAACGAGTATTTATTATTTTTTCCCTTTTAATTTTTCTTAATTTCTTATGCATGTATTGTTGTTTGGTTATCTTTTATTATTGGCCATTAAGTCCACACGATGCGTCATTTTTTTTTCCTCCATTGCGGCTTAGAAGGATTATAAACAGTAATACATATATATACACCAACAAGATATGGTAATTTATTAATGGGCCAATGACCAACACCCAAAGTCACAAGACAACAACGTAAAACATTTCTTATGAATTAAAAACTCAGATATAATTTTTTAAACGCCGATACACGTGTAATTTTTTATGTTTGTTTCTTCTATCAGATTTCGTGAATAGAAGTCTACAATATTGTAAAAAATTTTAAATTGTTGCACAGTGTTATTTTATTATGAAAAGAGGTAACAACAATTTTTTTATTCAATATTGTATCTGATGACAACGTTGACAAAAAAAAAAAAAACACTTCAATGTTATGTTACTTCAGTATTGCGTGTATACAATAAAGAAGTGAAACTTCTTCTCTGTATACACTCTATCAGTTCTACAATAAGAAAGATTTTAGTGTACGAGACAAAGGGAAAGAAATAGAGAGAAAAAGAGAGAGCATCTCAAAAGAAATACAATACAAAATTCCATAAAAAATATTTTGTTTATTCAATATTTACAATATTTCAATATTTACTGCTTCAATTGGTAATACTGACATTAATGGTTTGTGATAACTATGATAAAATATAAGATTTATGTCTGAGATTCAAAATTTTCGAGATAACATGAAGCAGTTACATCTATTATAGTTCCGGATTTTGTTGTTAATTCGTTAGGATTGTTATTTATGTGCAAACCAAATTTTTCTTAAAGAGAAATCGTTAGCGGTAAACTATCATTTGATGTAAAATTTACTTTAGAATCTTCTCCGAGAATCATATGGATTTTATTTTCGCTTTTAACAAGATCATCAACACCGGTTTGACTGTAAATCATAGGAATGATGTATGAATTAAAAAAAAATCAAAAATCAAATCGCCCCCTGTGCTGGGGCGAAAGCTTGGTAAAAATGGCTTGCTGAATCCTAATCGGTTGTCAGATTTTCAAAATTACACACAAAACATACAAGAATGCAAAACATTTAGGTGGCAAACCTATCCGTCATCCTGAATTTTAAAACTGTGATGTCAAATTAGAGATAAAATCCGTTGTTAGAATTTCAAAACTACGACAATTCGTAAAAAAATACATAAAAAATTTAAATGGTAAGCTTATAGGCAAGTCCCAGCGGGTCGAACGTTGCATTCGGACGCTTCTTTTGAAAATTTTTCACACAATCCAGAGATGTATTTAGGATAGGTGTATAATATCGAAATACTATATATTGGTATAATAAAAACAAAATAGAACAGTTGGATATTTAGTTGTTTATTTATTCAACTTAATTTTATAGCAAAATGTTTATTTTAAAAATGCGTCACGAAACGAAAGTAATTTTGAGATTAAGTTCATACTATACCTAGATCTGCGAATTTATTATTTATAATAAATTTTTTATAAATTTAACAAGCTTTCAGAAAAGCCATGCGCCATCTTTATTAAGGGCATATTGAGGTCACAGTAAATTATTTCATTTGTTCGGACGTTTCGTGTCGGACGTTTCAGATTATTCCATTTGAACCTATTGGGTAATTAAGTAACGAAGTATCTTAGTAATTAAGTAACTAAGTAATTAACAAACAAATTTAATATGTTGTTCTTCCCTTGCCTCAATCATTTCATTATTATCTTTAGCCAATACCTTCCATTTTTAATAAAACTAAAACAATTACGAAACACTTTCTAAACATTTACTAAAAATAAAGACAACATTTGTGAAATACTGCAAGGCATTTGATCACCAAAGTAAATGAATTAATGTATAAATTGCTTAAATAAATTAAATTTAAATGTCTCTTCAAGATAATATACTAAAATTATGTGTTTTTAATAACTTCTTATTTTTCGCCTGTGGTTGACCACTGGTTGACTGTGGTTCCAATCTGTGATGTCAGGTTGGAAATCAAATCCGTTGCCAGAATTTCAAAATTACAAGAGTTCGAAAAAATAAAAACAAATTAAACATATCCATTAAGGTGGGTCAAAAAAAAAAAAAATTTTTTTCTACACTCATATTCTGGGAGCTGAATTCAAGTAGATCTTAAATCCAAAAGGATATCGAAATCGGTGGAACCGTCTTTTTCGCCAAAAATAAACGGTTTTTCGCTGTAAGTTTTTATAAATTTGAAATAGCTACCCAAAGGGTACGGTGCAAATGAAAGGTATATAAGACCCCAAAAGTTCTGAATAGGAAGATTGTTAGATTCGAGAATTTTTTTAGTACAACAGTGTTCAAAATTCTGTCCAAATTTTTGGTATTTTTCACAAATAGCTCGAAAATCTGTTATTTTTAGGTAAATTTTAGAAAATTTAGTATTGTTCAATAACACTTGATGCAATATTGATGTAAATATAAAAAAAAAATTTTAAAATAGTGGAACCACGAAGAGAATTTTTTAATTCAATTCGAAGACCTTCCAATGAGAAATCATTAAAAAAATAAATTCCAGTATTTTGAATTTTTTTTATATCAATAGATTACATCAAGTCTTTACTAACAATACTAAATTTTCTAAAATTTTCAGAAAATTAGCAGATTTATAGTGATTTTTGGGAAAAGTACTGAACCAAAATACTTCTTCAATGAAAATTCATTAAAGAATTAAATTATGCTATTTTGTTTTTTTTTTTTATATGTATCAATAGATTACATCAAGTCTTTTTTAACAATACCAAATTTTGTAAAATTTACCAAAAAATAGCAGATTTATAGCGCTTTTTGTGAAAAATGCCCAAATTTTTTATCGAATTCTGAAGACTATTGCACTAAAAAAATTCTCGAATCTAACAAATTTTCCTTGGCATTTTGAATTTAAAAATTCTGACATCAGATTCGAAGTCAGCAACCCCTTAATCTGTAAGGGGATTTTTAAAAGTCTTAAACAACATTTTATTAGGTGGCAACCCTATTTTAAAAATTTACACAATTTTGAAATTCTGACAATGGATTCGGATTCAGTGACCCATTTTTACTTAATGTTCGCCCCTGCATCGAATTCGTAAAAATAAAAAAATTTAGGAGTCAACCCTATTTGGAATCGGGTATTTTAAAATTCTGACATCAGATTTGAAATTAGGGACCCACTAAAACTGTTAGATAATGTTTAAAAATCTTAAAAATACATTTTATTCGCCATCGTGAATTTTAAAATTCTGACATCAGATTTGAAATCAGGGACCCTCTAAAAATGTTAGATAATGTTTAAAATCTTACAAATAAATTGTATTTGGTGACGACCCTACGGTAAAAATTTAGGTGGCAACCTTATCCGCCATCTTGAATTTTAAAATTCTAACATCAGATTCCAAATCAGCGACCCTCAAAAACTGTTAATCTGTAATAAAAATTTAGATGGCAGCCCTATCCGCCATCTTGATTTTTAAAATTCTGACAACAGACTCAAAACCAACTACCCCCTAAAACTTTCAATGAAAAATAGGTAGTAGCCCCGTGGTAAAAATTTAGGTGGCAATACTATCCACCATCTTGAATTTGAAAACTGTTATATCAGATTCGAAATCAAATCCGTTGTCAGAATGTCAAAATAACAAGGATTCGCAAGAATTAAAAAAAAAATGGTGCTAGAAACCTATCATATCTTGAATTTTAAAATCCTGACATCAGATTCGAAACCAGTGATCCCGTAAAACTGCCAACCCATTGTCTCTCTAAGGCAGCGCTTATATACATTGGTAAAACGTTTCACTTTTTTGTTACATATTTATAAGCATGTATACGTGTTTTTTTTTTTAAATTTTTACCTCAATAAAAATTGTCACAGCGCCTATTAAAAAGCTTCACTTCAAAAAATATTATCTCAAACACAAGCGACTCAACCCAAAACCTGCCTAAAATCAAAGAAAAAGTATTTTCCAATGCATGCGTTCATTGGTTCAATGAATGTCTGTTCCTACGTTTAAAAACAAGTTTATACACCAATCATTAGTTCATTAAAATTAATGAACTTTTCATTGAAACAATGAAAAACATAAATTGATTTATATATAAGAACTTCTTTTAATAGCGAAAGAATCGTTTCTTTAAATCAGAAACATAGTTGATGGTATCAAAAAGCAGCTTCATTGAACCAATGTAAAGATTTCACATACTCAAGGAAGAGATACTTTGGCCTAAGAAATAAAGTTCATTGTTCCAAAGATTTGATACATTGTATTCAAGCAAAATGTTATTAAATTTTTATAACTGATACATTGAAATTACATTTTAGGTGTATTTCTGATCAAAAATGTTCAAGGAAATTTTATTTGAACATATTTTCCTTGTAGAAGGAAAAAAGATATCCTAAAATGAAATTTATGAATTTATAAGACGTTACAACGACTCATCAGCAATCTTCTGTGATTTCTGTAGACCACTAATTTTTCACAGCATTCTATTATTCTCTGATTTAATGCGTTCTTTGGATGTTAGAACAAGTCCTTCGATAAGGATTGTTCGTTGAAATCAATGTGTTGTTCATAGAAATCAATGTATTGTACATTAATTAAAAAAAAGAGTTCTTTGAAAGTAAAAACAAATTCTTTCGTTTTAAGAAAATGCATTCTTAAGTTAATGAATGAGTTCTTTAACATTCGAAGCTAGCTTTGAAGTACAGATTCTTACAAACAATGAATATTACATTAAAAACAAATGAAACTTAAAGAATTGGTTTATTGAGTGAATTAATTGTTCATTGAAATCAATAAATTGCGTTAAATGACTGGAATTCTTTGATTTTGAGAATAGTATTTGAATCAGTGTATAAAAAAAAAGAACAGCTCATACACTCAGAAAACAAATCTGTTGTGGCCGAAAAATGTTTGGTTACATATTTGATTTATAAACTGAATTCGGGATACAGAATCTAGAATTTGAATCACGCTTAATACTTGTTTGTTCACATAAAAATATGATTGTTGGAACAGAATCAACGCATTTTTCAAGTTGACCTTGAAAGTACCAAAAATACATGACCAAATAATTGATTCTCTCAATCGGATAATACATTTTATAACCAAATAACCTCTTTCAGAATTAAATGTTTATTTCTATTTATTTATTCACAAGGTCGACTTAAAATTACATATCATAAGTTACTAATTTAAAATACCTGAAACAAAACAGGCAAAATGTTAACCAGCTCCGCTATTGCCAGTGGTACTTGAATCGTAGCAAACTTTTCAGTAGAAACTACGACCAGAGTAACATTTCATAACTTCACGATAGCTGCCATGTGATTAGCAGTCAGAGCTGGGGGTTGTAATGATTCCTTTCGGTATTAATTCCACCTCAGTTCCAATACCTTGGAACTAGGAATTGGTAATCTCAATTCCTCAGGAATGGAATTGGAAAAAATGGTCAATTTCATTATAGGAATTGTAATTGGTAATTGATCCTTTCAATTCCTCAGGAATTGGTAATTGAAATTTTCAATTCCATTACAGGAATTCTAATAGGAAGTTACTGTAATTTAATTACAATTGTAATTGAGGTTACTATAATTCAATTATAATTGAGATTACTGTAATCCAATTACATATCCAGTAACCTCCAATTTCAATTCCTGAGGAATTGATATGTTCAATTACCATTTTGTTAATTCCATTCCTGAGGAATTGTAAAATTCAATTGCCAATTACAATTCCTGTAATGGAATTGACGATTTTTTCCAATTCTATTCCTGAGAAATTGCGATGTTCAATTATCAATTAAAATTCCTGGAATGGAATTGACGACTTTTTTTCAATTCCATTCCTGAGGAATTGAGATGTTCAATTACCAATTACAATTCCTGGAATGGAATGGACTATTCTTTTCCAATGCCATTCCTGAGGAATTACTAATTCCTAATTACCAATTACCAATTCCTATTTCTAAGGAAATGGAATTGAAAAGTTATGAATACTTTTCGACCCAGCTATGTTAGCAGTCAGCGCCATCTATCTGTGAGTTGGAGCAACCAGTTCAAAAACTGAGCGCCACCAGGTTGGATTTTTGAATTAATCTAATTATTTTCATGGATCAATACGCTCAAGAAGTGAGTTTTATTTCTGATAAAAAAAAAATCAAACTATTCTTCGATGTTTGGAAGTGGTTTTTGTTGATTTTTTCTTAGTTTGAGCTTTTGTAAATTTTTGTAGATTTTTTTTTTTTAAGTAAATTTTTAATCGATGCATACTTTAAAATTAATTTAACCTGAACTTAATAAATGTAACTTTATTTCATCTTATTACTTGCATTTGTTTGATATATACATATAAGTGGAAAATCTTTTTCGATTTATAATCGCAATTTACAATCGCATTTAGCTCGATTATATATAAAATAATAAAAGTAATAAGACACTACACATTCATTTTGAACTATTTTCATTGACTCGTAAAATACATAAATGAAAGATATGATAAAAAGCATTTTATATGGCCTTTCCCTCTCCCCTCCCCCCATTTCATCCTGCGTACGTCCTTCATCATTACCCGTGTAATTTGATAATCAATGCTCGGGCAGTTTCGAGTTTTCGAGCTTTCCGGGTATGCGAAAACAATGTGACAATAAAAGGTGGCAGATAGAAGTACATATCACTCCTTTATTTTGGAGGTCTCCTACAAAAACATAAAAAATAAACTTGTCAATGATAGTTCATATCTCTCTCAAAATGATCCTTAGATTGGTTAAATGTATGAGCTGGTCCTATTATTTTGCCGCCCTCAATATTTCTTCTCAATATTCTCTTCTAAGCAGACTCACCCCTTTTGGGGGTGAGCTCACCATAAAAAGAATGCAAAAAGAACGAATGAATGAATGTAAAAGAATGCATTCAATTTGAACAATTTTAATCAATGAATAACGAAATAAGAATAAAATTCAATGAACGCATAATTAATTCATAAATAAACTTTTTAATTTTCATTCAATTTCTAAAAATTGGTTAATTATAATTATTTTAGTTATTCATAATAATGAACCAATTTTTTTTCATTCATATGAATGCTATTCTCACAGAATGCAATTCACAAAGAATTTCAGAATTTTCAATTATTCTGTTTTTAACCATTATTCACTTTTTATTCATTATTAATTTTTTATTCATTATTCATTGTTTCTTCATTATTCATTTTATATTCATTATTGATTTTTTATGCATTATTCATTGTTTATTCATTATTCTTTTGTTATTCATAATTCATTTCTTATTCATTCAAACCGAAGCCATGAATAAAAAATTAATAATGAATAAAAATTTAATAATGAACAATGAATAAAAGATTACCAATGATTAAAAAATTAATAACGACTAACAATTGAATAATGAATAAAAAACTTGTAATGAATGCCAAATTAATACTGAATAAATAATGCATAATGAATAAAAAGGGAATAATGAATTGAAAATCCTGGAATTTTTTGTGATTTGCATTCTTTGTGATTAAATGTGACATTCATATGATTAAAAAAACTAATTCTTTATTCTGAATAACGAAAATGAATAATTGATATCAATGGTTAATAGATTTTTTAGAATTGGATGTGAATTAAAAATTTAATTTATGAATTTTGCATTCTTTTAATGAATTCTTATGTCGTTATTCACTTGTACATAACATTCTTAATATGAATGCAGATTTTATAGCTCTGGTATCCATACGAAATATACAAAAACTTAAGAAAATTGTCGATTATTGTACATATCTCTCCCGATTTAACTCCTAGAGGGGTCATAAGTATTAGCTGGTTCTATTATTTTCCCCCTTGAATATGTTTTCTTAAATCATCAACCTCCTATCTGCTATCCTGCTCGCTGTCCTCACATAATAAAAACAAAAATTGTCGTTTAAGTTCATATCTCTCCCGAATAGATCCCTAGAAGGGTCATACATATATATGAACTGATGCTATGATTTTTCACCTATTAACAGTCCTTCTTAACATACAAAAAATACAAAAACAGTCTACTATGATTCATATCTCTACCGAATTGGCACATAGTGGGGTAGTGATTTTTAACCTTTCAGCATTTATTCTAATATCACCATCATCAACTCATATTTGGCACTCTTCTGAAGGGATCTCAAACAAAAAACACAAAATCGTTGATTGCTATGTTTTCTTCTTGCTAGCTGAATCAAAAAAGGCAGGCATAAACAGTGTAAGCCTTTACAGAGCTGACCTTAACAGTAATGACACTAACAGTGCTGACGCGAATTCATAGCTCTTACCCCTACAAAAAAGGGGGTAAAAGTGAAAAGTTAAAACGCGCCTAAAGAAGTTTTCACTTCAAAAAATAAAAAATATTGTAAACATAATTCTAGTTTGTTGATATCAGTACTAACTAGTCACCGCAAAAGAAAAAACTTAAGGCAAATCAACAATCAACTTTAATTTATTTAATGGCTTCGGCAATTTGGTGCCTTCCAAGTTCTTGGATAAGACAACCAAGTTTTATTTGCTGATCTATCGAATTTTATTTGAATGATAAATTCTCGATATTTTGTAAAATTTAACATATATATCGTTTCAATCCAAGTATTTTTATTTCATTTTACATAAGTTTGAGTGACAATTAAATAAAATTTTATACATAGCCTTTGTGTACTTTATCAAAAATTTTCTCAATTTTACAAACTTCAACTTTAACAATTCAAGCAATTTATTTTTGACGAAATTATCGAAGTTTACGTTTTTAAACCATGTTTAGCTTGCAAAAATACTTTTGTCATTACACATTAATTTTGCCACTCTGAGCATTTTTCTTTCACAAAAGCCAACTTGTATGTTCTTACTATGGTTTTTTCTCTCGGCGTGCAGATAAGATTAAGTTTAAGTTTTCGGTGAATACTTTTGAGAATTTTAAAGCAATTTAAAGATGCTCGATAATTAAAAAACTGGTTTTGTTTGTTTCCACTTATAATTTAATATATATTTATTATTTATTTGAAAAAAAATATCATCACAAAATAAAGACGCATATATTTTTTTAAGCTCCATCTTTTTTTTTTTTGCTCTAATCTCAGCTAGAAATCATTAAAATGTTTATAAATATAAATTTTTCTATCAGTTTCAGATGCGGCGAACGCAATGATGAGTCACGCATTGTAGGCGGTCAGACTGCCGGCATCAGTGAGTATCCGTGGATGGCGCGTCTCAGCTACTTTAATCGTTTCTACTGTGGCGGCACGCTGCTCAACGATCGTTATGTGCTGACCGCAGCTCACTGCGTCAAAGGTTTCATGTGGTTCATGATCAAGGTGACATTCGGTGAGCACGATCGCTGCAATGACAAGGAACGCCCCGAGACACGCTTTGTGCTGCGTGCTTTTTCACAAAAATTCAGCTTCTCTAATTTCGACAACGACATCGCGTTGCTGCGTCTCAATGATCGTGTGCCGATCACTAGCTTTATACGCCCCATCTGCCTGCCACGTAAAAAAGATCGCAATGATTTGTTTATTGGCACTCGCGGTATGGCGACCGGTTGGGGCACGCTTAAAGAGGACGGTAAACCTTCGTGCCTGCTGCAAGAAGTCGAGGTGCCAGTGCTCGAAAACGATATCTGTGTACAGCAGACGAATTACACGCAGAAGATGATTACCAGGAATATGATGTGCGCCGGTTATCCGGGCAAAGGTGAGCGTGACTCGTGTCAAGGCGATTCTGGTGGACCGCTGGTACGCATGAGACCCGATGACAAACGCTTCGAACAAATTGGAATTGTTTCGTGGGGCAACGGCTGCGCTCGGCCCAACTACCCGGGCGTCTATACGCGTGTGACGAAGTACTTGGATTGGATTATAGAAAATTCAAAAGACGGTTGCTTTTGCAATGAGGATTTTTAGGCATTGAAGGGAAAAGCAGGGACGAATAAACACATGAAAAAAGCAACTATTTTGAAAAGTTGCATTTTCAAGCAATGGAATTAAGTTTTTACGATAATACAAATTTTTTTTTTTTATATATTTTTTATAAAAGTGATGCGAACAAATAAATATAGGAAAAATGAAGAAAACTGTTTTAGTATTGCTTGAAGACTACAAAAATTAAATATTTGATTCTGAAAATATATATTCTCTCTTATTTTTGCCATTAAAACTGCTTACACAGTACTACACTTTATTTTGCCTAAAAAAAAAAATACTACAACAACATCAATACAAAATATTGCATAACAAGTGTCATGAGTATATATTTTTAAATAAATACCTCACATATGAAAATATTTCCGAGTTGAGATAAGAATCTGCACTAATATGCAAATTTTATTTTAAAACAAAAAACAAAAAAAAAAAAAGCAAGAAGAAATAATCTAGATGGCCCGTTAAAAAATTCACTAATAAGCGACGAGAGAAGCGCTTAAAAGCGCAAATGCACAAAGTTGCCAGTATTCAGAAAAGGTAAAAATTTTGCTTGACAAAAAATTCAAAAAATCAATATATAATAGTAAAACTAATAAGGCAATTAACCAGACTATAAAAACATCTATTGTAATATATCAACTTGAACGAATTATAATTCAGCGTGTCAAAAAGCTAAAAGTTTTAGCATATTCAATAGCAATAAGGTGAAGTTTTTTCGGTAGCATGATTTTCAAGCATTTATAATTTATAATTTATAATTTATAATTTATAATTTATAATTTATAATTTATAATTTATAATTTATAATTTATAATTTATTTCATTTTTATTTCATACAATCAGGATATCAGGCTATCCCTTTCCCACTGTCCAAGATCAAAGTTTCTTATATCTTTATCTCTGATTCAGATATAGCCTTTTGTTGATATAATCTCACAAATTTAAATTTTTTCGCCTTGTCTGGGTATGCTGAAAGCTGTTTAATATTTGTGAAAATTTTGCATAACAGCTGACGTTTATGTTGCAAATGCAGAATCGATTTAAGATTTAAGATTGACATTCACATTGATAATATGTGTAAAAACGCATCTTCAATGCTTGGATTTATAAAATACTCGGCCAAAGAATGTTAAAGCATTATTACAACTACAACGTTGTGTTATGCAATTGAGCGTCCTCACTTAGAGTATGCAAGTCAAGTTTGGTTCCCAAGTTGCCCAAGTTTGATCGAATGAAAAGAATCCAAAAACGTTTTATTCAGTTTGCTCTAAGAGGCTTAAGTGGAACTGACATATTAGACCTTCCTCCTTATGAAGATCGTTTGAAACTGTTAAAAATGCATTGTCTTTCAGTGAACGTAGAAAAGCTGCAAATATCGTATATTTACACGAACTCATAACAGTTGTATTCGATTCTCGAAAACTTCTTTCGAATAAATTTTAACACAAACCGGAAAAGCAGTAGAAACGCTAACAATTTAATTAATTTACCATTCAGTAGAACAAATTAAATGGCTGCTGCTCCATTTTTGTAGCGTTTTCGATGTTAATTTCTCAAAAGGTCAACTCAAAAGTAGATTAAAAACAGCTGTGTAATTAGATCTGGTTATTTGCTACGTCTTGTGTTGTCCCTGAGCCCAACCCATTCATTGGTGGGTAACTTTTTCTCACATTGAATAGTTTGGGGTCCTTGGTATCCAAAACGTTGATTTTTTTTAATGATATTTGGGTCGAGGTCTTGAATTGATTAATGCTGAGAAAGTGCGGAAAAGCTGTACTGGCTGAAGCCAGTGGCTTGGTCAGCATAAGTTCATTGTTAATTTTCCTTTAATTTTTTCCAGTTTTTTTCTTTAAGTTTACTTGTAAGTAAGTATGTATTATGTATTTCTAAACATTTATTTATTTACATCTTAATTCCTGCAATACACTTAGAGCAAAAAGGAGTGATATTGAGATGAAATTAGAAGAAATTTCTTAAGAGTTTTAAAATTTTCAAATTTATGTATATTAAATCGGCAGTTGGCCGAAGCTGACCACAGTGGGTCCCTTTTCGTCCCCATTGAGCAAAGGATGCTACCGCTCGGATCCCTCATACGTGAGCATGCTCTTTACATAAGCATCCTTTGTCATCTCAAGCATATCCTTGCAGGTCAGTTAACAAATCTCGGTTTTGCCAATAAATGGACGTCCCGGAATGGTCAATCGTATGCTTGTCAACTTCGGACACTGGCACTGAATGTGTGCTACTGTTTCCAGCTCCTCTAGGCACAACCTATACGCATTGTCCTCGGTCAGAGTCATCTTCCTGAGATGGTACATGTAGGGCCGTGTCCTGTGACCAGTGCAGTAAGCCAGCTTAAAGTTGAACGGATAACTTTTGCTGCCTCACTACGAGACCACTCCACGGCCGCCTTCGATTGCCTGCAATTAACACCTTGTACGGTGTTTCGAGTCCGTCCATTGCTTAATAAGGCCTACCACCATGTTGTCGCCTATGGCGATAAGTGGCTCTGGTCCACAGAACTCTTCTGCTGCTCCTTCTCTCGCTAAAGAATCAGCATTTTCATTCTGTTCTATGCCAGAATGTCCTCTCACCCACATAAGTGTGAGCTCATTTGTCTAAGCGCACCTATTGAGTTTGATAAGACACTCTCTGGCCAACTTGGAAGTGACGCCTGCACGCTGCATGCACCTAATCACCGACTGATTGTCAAGGGCAATGACAATATTCTTGCCATTGACCAAGCATTTTTGCCTTGTAACGTACACAGACATAAACCTCCCCAACCTCAGTACACAGGATAGGCTCAACTCTTCTAAGTAAACGCGTGCCCCGGTTCTGCCATTCATCAGAGAGCCGTCTGTGAATGTATTGTTACCGTTACCAGCGACCAGTCTTCACAGACGACTCCATCTGTTATAAGAGTTTTATAACATTTTTCTGTTATTCTTACTCTCTGCCTTCCGTCTATAGGCATACCCGTCTCCCTGACATCTCTATGCAAAATATCAAGGATGTGCGTATGACCATGTAGGGCCGTTGCTCCATGCCACGTAGCACTTCGAAAAATCCTGAGGGCTGTTAGCACCGCCGTTTTCTTTATTTCTAAATCCGTAGTGCGTATTGCACCTGTTATTCCAACACACGCCAGCCGTTGGACTCTGTCCAGTCTCTTCTCAATGGTTTTCTGGCTGATTTTTGTCCACCATATCACCGAAGCATACGTGATGACAGGTCTAGCCATCATAGTGTAGCCACCCATTTCATATATTCTGGGCTTAGCCCCCATTTGAGACCACAAACGCGCCTACACTGAAACAAAACCCTCTTGGCTCTCTGAATCCTATCTTCTACATGCTCGTTTTAGTTCAGTTTGCCATCCAGGGTTATCCCTAAAAATTTAACTTTCGTGGACAAGTTGATTTCAGCTCCAAAAAGTCTGAGTGGTTCTCTCCTCAGATCTGCCCTCTTTCTAGTAAAGAGAATATTGTCTGATTTTACTGCGTTTACGGTAAGGCTTTGTTCTCGACACCACTCCTCCAACATTCGGAGTGATCCCTTCATGATGTCTGAACTGGTGTCAATGAACTTACCACAGACCGCCAACGCAATGTCATCTACACACTCTATCGTGTGTATGCCCGATTCATCCAGTCTAACCAGTAGTGAGTCCACAGTTATGTTTCATAGGGTTGGCGATAACACCCCGCCCGAGGGACATCCTCTACTTACTTTACCACTAGTCTTGACTCTAACATTCTGCATGTTGACAAATTTTCAAATTTGGTAAAATATACATTTTCGTTAAAAAAAAAAATTTTATTTTTTCCAAAAACAAAGATGACGCTGGCTACAACGATTGCTGTAACAGACCGCTTTTCGCACTGCGGGCATTCTGCTGGCTCCTAGGTTGACCCGAATAGAATTCAAATCCTATTTGAATGAGATAGAATTTTGAAAAAAGTTTTTTTTTAAATTTATACGTACTTGGAAAAAAATTGTATTTTCCACTTATTTTTGTTTTAAATTTTGAATAAAACATTTTTAAAAGGCTATTTTAAAAATCAGTTTCAATCAGATTGATTAAAATGTTATTAAAAAAAAATTTCTTCCAAATATTGTAAGGATCGGTCAAGTAGTTTTTGAGCTAGTTAGGTTGTGCGCAGTTTTGAAAAACGTAGTTTTGAGAAAAACGACTTTAAAGTTATACGAAACAAATAATACGAAGACGTTAGTGTACAAAACTTGATAATTATTGTTAACATTCTTTGGAATGTCCCCCTACTCAAATATGCCGACTTAGGCAGATAAAATAAATGATATAATAAAATAGCAGCTGTAGTAACTTGATTTTTATATTATATCGAACTCACGCTCGGGTCTCTTTTCAAGCTTATAACTTTCTTAATTTCAAGATATCTTTATAAAATTTTTTTAACAGAGTTTTGCGATGTGTTTAAGTCACTTCACATGAAAAAAAATTACTTCGATTCTGGGATGCCTCTAAATGTATTGCCGGCCTTAAGTACATTTATCATGATAGTTTTTCATGAATTGCATTTCCATATTTATTCCTTAATGTCAATTTTTGTCTGATATCATTTTATAAAAATAAACACAAAATTCTTGCTAATTGAATTTTCAGTGCTATAGCAATATATTTAATAGAAACGCCTCAAATAATGGAAAATTAATTGACTTTGATACAATACAATATGTGAAAATTGAAATTAGTCAATAATGAAAAGCAAATTCATAAAAATTTATTTGCTATTAAAGTAGTCAAACTTTTACCGTGACACATTTTTTATGTAAACAAAAATTTTAGTCATCTACACATATAGTCAGATTAGTTCACACTTTACATTATTTAATGTTCTGGTATTTTAGTTTTCTTGTATTTGTTACACTGATTTGCTTTAACACTAGAAAGACTGAAATTTATTATAAACCCTCATTGCCCAAAAGCAGTCAAAATGACTGCTTTGTGAAAGAAGAAAAACCAGTGAATGAAAAAACACAGGTGTGTCGTTGGACACACTAGAGAAGCGAAGCTTTTTCGCAGTTACATAGATTTGAAAGCTTAATAATTTTTTTCTTTTTAATAAATGATCTTTTAAACACAAAAATTTAAAATAACATATAATAAATTACATATGTATATACAGAAAACATATTTACTGCTTATATTTTTATTGTTGAATGCCAAATTTCCACGCCAATTACATATACGGGCATATAATGCCTGCGACTCTCCATTTTAACTCTCCACACATGTTTGTGAACTTGGCTGCACTGCACAAATTTTTTCCTTCAGCAGCATACTACCTAGCGAAAAAATCTGTCGAATATTTTTCAGATTTCACTCCAAGCAAATCACAGAACGAGTAGTAAAAAGCTTCGCTTCAAAAATATTATATTATATATTTTATATAATAATAAATATTATTATATAATATAATATAATATAATATAATATTTAAATATTATATTATTAAAAATATCATATTATTTTGGTGTACCGTAAATAGTAAGTATTATTCGTCCTTCTGTAGCGTATATGTTAGTGCACACAAACGTAAACACATACACTACAGTGTGATAGCATTGATATGAACACAAACATTATTATTCGGTTACTTTCGACAGTATTGTTTGCAATGTTTGTGTTGTCAACATTCAACACAAATGGCATACAGTAAATTGAAACAATATGGCAGAATTCATTCAATATTTCTGAAATCAATGCAAATTTATCTACTTGCAGGCGCTTACTTCGTTTGGTTCTTTATCTTTTATCAATAAAAAGTACCGATAATAATATCTTCCATAATATTCCTATAATGTCCTGAAAATTGTTCTGCCTAAAAGTATGCACAGAAAATTCATTTGATACTTATCAGTGGCATTGCCTTTTATTTATGTGCAAGCTTTCAGACTTTCAAGCTATCAGAACATTTTTCAGAACAGTATGTTTTAAAAGCACTGTAATAATGGCAAAAAAAAAATTAGTTTGAGCGTTAATGCTTCCATCCCGTCGTAGGATGGGCTTTTATTCAAAAACTTTGTAAACTTCGCCTAACGAAGTTAGTTCTAATATTTCAAAATATCGGTCAAATACCCAAAGGTGATGAGTGTTCGCACATTCTTGTTAGTTGTACAATGTGCACACCAGAGAACTGCACAAGCCTACTTGAAGTTCAAGCTTTTTCAAGTACTTGAACTCGGGTATGTATCCAAACTTGAACAAGTAAGCTTCTGCCTGCTTACAAAAATACCAAACAGATACAAGTCATATCCCTGCTTTTTCGTTGGCTTGGCTTGTTGAGACTTACTTGGTCGGGTCAGAAAGTTGAAAAGCTTGAAACGATCGGCAAAAGCTTGTTAGCTCGCAAGTATCCAATTGATTGAATTTAAAGCAAGTATACAAAAAATTCAATGAGCTTGTTTAGGAAAATTTTAAGCGTATTAAGACTTTTAAGGGTTCTGAGGATTCCGTGGTTGGCAGCTTAAGGTGGTTACTAATTTCGAAATTGATCTAAAAAGTTCATGTCAAGATGGCGAATATTATTGCCACCTAGATTTTCTTTTGTATTTTTGAGAATTCTTGTAATTTTTAAATTCTGACAAAGAATTTGATTTCGGATCCAATGCCACAGTTTTAAAATTTAAAATTGAGAATAGGGCTGCCACCTAAAAATTTACCAAAGTTTTACCACCCAGTAAAATGTATTTTTAAGATTTTTAAATATGGTTTAATAGTGTTAAGGGGTCACTGACTTCGAATCTGATGTCATTATTTCAGATTTAAGATGGTTAATACTGTTGCCACCTAAAATTTTCTTATTTTCACGAAAAAAAAAATTAGGTGGCAAGACTATTAACCATCTTGAATTTTAAAATTCAAACATCAGTTTCGGAGTAAGCGACCCCCTTGTTTTGTGATGTTTTGATTAGATACAGTATTTTGCTATACTGTGGTAAAAATCTAGGTGGTAACGCTATCCTCTAACTTAAACTTGAAGACTGTGACATTAGATTCGAAATCAAACCCGTTGCCAGAATTTTAAAATTACAAGAATTCGCAAAAATACAAAACAACAGTTTGACAACAGTTCCGAAATCAGCGACCCCCTATAACTACCAACCACGGAGTCCACAGAACCCTTAAAAGTCCAAATACGCTTAAGCTTTCCTTACACAAGCTCATTGAATTTTTTGTATACTTTTTGTATATTTTTTGTATATTTATATCCAAGTATAAATTAGATACTTGCCTTCAATTTCAAGCTTTTTGTCGAAGGCATCAATTTTTCCCTTTACTTGGGACTTCGAGCCGTTCGCTTGTAAGATAGCATACTTAAAAGTCGCAAGCTGTCGTGGGCTTATTTATATTCAATCACAAGTCATACTTGATTGAAAATTATCAAGCTCAAGCAAGCTTCAACTTGTATTTTAAGCAAGTACTTAAAATTGATTTCAAGTAGGCTTGTGCAGTTCTCTGGTGCACACATTAAAAGTATTTTTCGCAAATCTGCCTAAATTGAAATGGAACAAACAACAAATACATCTGAAAATCAGACTAACAAGATGAGCTGAATTTTAAATAAAAGGTTCCACTTTTATTTCCGACAACTCATCTGATAATGGAATGAGGCTGATTGACTTCGCCACCTGATTGTCCCCTGACCAAAAAACTTGCAACCAAATTGATCACGTTTTAATTGACGGAAGGCACTCCTCCAGTGTATTAGATGTACGCACGTGGTGCTAACATAGACTCGGATCATTATCTTGTCGCAGTTAAGATCCATACACGTCTGTGCGTTGCAAAGAATGCCCGCAACCATGCACATAGAAAGCTAGATGTCGACAAGCTGCAATCAAAACGGACAGCCGAAGTCTTTGCCACTCAACTCTCGAAGAGGTTATATACAAAAGAAAGGCAGAAAAGCGCGAGTGTGAGAAGATTGAGATGTATGGCGACAGGAACAAGGCCCAAAAATTTTTCGAAAAGATAAGACGCCTGGCCGATGGTTTTAAAACAAAGGCCTCTTCCTGCAAGGATGAAAACTGGAATCTAGTGACAGATATCTAGAGTACACTGACGTTATGGAGGGAACACTTTTCTAGTCTTCTGGATGGCGATGATGACAACAATCCCGCCAATAGAGATGATATCCCAGAGACCCCAATTATGGATGACAGCGTTGAAGTTCCGCTGCCCGACGTTTCTGTCTTGACAGCCATAACACGGCTTAAAAACAACAAAGCCGCGGGAGACGATAGTCTACCCGCTGAGCTGTTTAAGAACGGAGGCGAAGCCTTGTTTAAGTGCATTCACGAGCTTCTATGCAGAATATGGTCGGAAGAATGTATTCCAAACCTCAGTGTACTCTGCCCAATCCACAAGAAAGGCGATCCCACCATTTGTGCCAATTACCGTGGGATAAGCCTCCTAAATATTGCTCATAAGGTCCTGTCGAGCGTATTATGTGAAAGACTGAAGCCCATCGTAAGCCAACTGATTGGATCTAATCAGGATGGCTTAAGGCCTGGAAAATCTACCACAGACCAGATGTTTACGCTACGACAAGTCTTGGAAAAGACCCTAGAGAAACAAATCGACACCCATCATCTTTTTGCAGATTACAAAGCCGCTTTCGACAGTCCAATAAGGAATCACCTATACTCCACCATATCTGAATTTGGTATACCTGCAAAATAAATCCGTCTATGCAGGATGACAGCAACACCAGCACCGCAGTTGATATCGGGAAAGACTTCTCCCCCTCATTTGTTACCAAACGAGATTTCAGACAAGGTGATTTCTTATAATGCGACTTTTTTAATCTAATTATGGAGAAGGCCAATCAAGGTGCTGATCTGAGACAAAGTGGCACCATATTCTACAAGAGTGTTATGCTGCTAGCGTATGTTGAGGATATTGATATCATTGGCCATAATAGACGCAAAGTCAGTGCAGCATTCACCAAAATAGAAAAAGACTCGTGTCGCATGGGTTTTACAGTAAACGCAGATAAGACGAAATATCTGGTGTCAACAAACAAACAGTCCCAGCGTATTGGCACCCACGACACTGTGGACAGCACCTCCTTCGAGGTTGTGAAGGACTTCGTCTACCTGGGATCCAGCATTAACTCCAGCACCGATATCAGTATAGAGATAAAACGAAGGATAACTCTTGCCAACAGGTGTTACTTTGGGCTCAGTAGGCAACTGAGAAGCAGAGCCCTCTCTCCTAATGATCAAAAGTCACGCTCTATAAGTCACTAATCATGCCCGTCCTGTTATATGCAGCACAAACTTGGATCTACGGACCTATCTGCGTCAATGGCGAGTACCAAATACGATGGAACGATGAGCTGTATGTAAAGCGCATAAAAATCCAACGGCTTTGCTAACTAGGTCATGTTGAGCGGATGGAAGACGACGCTCCAGCGAAGAAAATATTAGATTCGGTACACAGCGTTGGTCAACGCAGAAGAGGATGACCACATCTGCTTTGGAAAGACCAAGTAGAGGACAACCTGACGAAACTTGGAGCTTCTAACTGGCGCCAGCAAGCGAAAACCGACTTACGGTTGTAGGCACCACCTAAGTATGTTAGTAAACTAATTTACAACAATATGCATAATTTTTTCTACTTTATAAAATTTATGCTATAAAATTTATATTTAAGTTGTATCAACCAAATTCTTATTTTGATTTATATAAAATAAAACATTTTTTTCTTATTTACGTGTTTATTTAATACTTATTTTTTGGTAATTTTGTATACAAGCAATGTTTAGTATTTTACCTAAGTAGATGTATATTTTATAATTTTTCCTGTATATTTATTTATCTATTTAACTTTGATAGTTGAACAAATTTTTTTGTCAAAAACTTTAGGTTCGGCAGATTAGGCTATCACGCTAATATCAACTGTCAAAGCCATAATGTATAAATTACAAAATACTTAATTAATTTATCGCACAAATAAAAAATTGGCAAGTTAACATGTAAAACTTAGGTGTTTTGATGAAGAACTTGAGAGGCTGAAAACTGACACAGACAGCTTATAAATTATACTAGGTTTTTTGTTAATCTTACATAAACTGTTTTCTCGGTGTACAAACTTTTTATGCATAATCTAGAAAAATATTTATAACTCAACGTGTACTGCGAAAGGGCACGTGTATAGTGAACGCTTATTGAGCTTATTTTAACTTATTTTGTGTGTCTATCTCGCTTTCTTACACAGCGAACAAGCGAGATAAAAATACACTAATAAGCGTTCTCTTTGTCATTACAGCATATTTTAAAAATTTGTTTGCCTATATTTTGAATTTTGCACAAAATTTATATAGTTTACATATATTATGCGTATATCTTGCATACAATTTTGCATAAAAGCCCACTCTCTAATCATTATAAATAAAATAAAAATATTTTTAACGAAATTAACAAGCATTCAAGATGACTTCTTTGGGCAATTAAGTGTTAAAGCGCTACACCTGCTGCTGCTGCTGCTATTGCTGCAGGTGACGTAAACTTTTGGAAAGCCGAAAAAAGTAAACAAAGAAGAAAAAAAAAAAAGAAATCAAACCAAAAACAAAATTAACAGAAATTGCAAAGAGAAAAACGAAACTCATCCAAAAACAGCATCCAGCCACTTACAGATACTTAACTGCACAGCTACACTTTATGAAGCGGACAACGTGAAAAACCCGAAGTTTGAATCTTTTTTTTTTTTTGGTATTACTTTTTAATATTTGTCGTTTTTTGTTTAATAGATAATTTTTTTACTTCATTTATGAATAATTAGAATTTTCAGTACCTGAATATTCACACTTTTATTTTAATATTTTTATTATTCCAACAACACGCTGCCACACGCACACACACACATATACTTGAACAGCGCTAGTGTACGTGTGAGTATCTTTGAGTAAATTTATTTGTTTTTCACAGATAAGACAAACGATGTGAGATAATTACGATTTTTACTTTATTTTACACTCCTTTGTTGTTTTTATTACTTTTTGCACTTGGCTTTTTTATTATTGTTGTTGCTGTTGTTCTTGTTAAGTGCTCTTGTAATGCTACGTCAGTAACTTGTACTTTTTGACCACTCTTTGTCACTTTCTGTTATTCGTATTCTTTATTCTTGAAGCCACTTCACTGGGTCAACTTAAGATCGGCAGCGCCTAGCAGCATCCAACACGTTGTACCGATCGTTCACTATTTCGTATTCAACTATTATTCACTTCGAACTTTTTGACGTTTCTTATGCAAAAGCTTTTTTTTTTTTAAATAAACAGCGATTGCAATAAAACTCAGCAGTTTTTTAAGCATAGAACACAAAACACACAACAGTAAGTTATAAAAGCTTTAAAAAAAAGGTTGAAATATTTTTTGTTTATACTTCTCTTTTTTTTTTTTGTTTTTTTAATTAGCTGCAACTTTAACTGAAATCGAAACCGAAAGATACGTCTTCGCTGCTGCTGCCGCTGCCGTCCCGTTTGTTACTAAAACACGTTGCTGGATCTTTGCCGATCTACGTTGATCTCACTAGTAGCCAAGCAAGAGTCTCCCACAGTAGTTGTTGTTGTTGTTTGTGTTTTTGTTGCGGTTGCTGTTGTTGGTGTTGCTGCTGCTGCTGCTCAGATCTAGCATGTATCTTGCAGATACTTTCTTGCTGAACTGTGTCGTGTGCGTTGCTTTTGTAGACATTTTTTTATAAAATTTTATATTTTTTGCTATCTACTTTTAAGAAAAAATTAAAATTTTAGCTACAATTATAATAAAAGGAGAGAAAGAATTTTTAACAACGAAACGTAAGTTGTATTAACAGTTGTTTTAGCTTTGTTGAAACTAAGCTTTTGAAATAAGCTTATTACTGCTACTAATAGCTTACGTCAGTTGCTTTAAAAAGAAAAAAAAAATCTGAATTCTCAAAAAATTTTATTTGTGTTTTTCTTTTACTTGTATTAAAATGGCAAGCTTTGAGAATTCCATGCTGCTGCATATTCCACGCAGTGGGGCCAACAAAAGCAAATAATTGATGTTGGAGCTTTTTTTCTCTCATGAGATTGCAAAATTATGTATATGGTATGGTTTGTTTTTTGTTTATTCTTGTGTTCTTTCAATGAAGCATGAAAATTGAGCATAGATCGTAGAGCCTTTAAGTGTCAGCCACACATTCGCTTGGGCTCAAAATTAAAGTCAAAGCTTGTAAGATTGAAAGTCCCGGAAGTTTGTTTGATTCAGGAAGGGATGGGGAGGAGAACGGTGGTATGTTTGATTCGATACAAAAAAAGCATATTTCCGCTAATTTATTTTTCAAACGACACAGTTCATATAAACTTGAGGCGGATTCACGGACCACCTTCAGAAACTTTTTGCGAAAATTAAAATAATGTTAATCAAGTTAAAGAGCATCCAGCAAGTTTCTCTCATTGAGTGGAGAGGCAAATAGAGTGCAAAAATTTCATATAAAAACACAGGTGCGTCGTTGGACACACGAGAAGCGAAGCGAGAGAAGCGGTTTTTTGCAGTTTCATAGATTTAATAATTTAGTGTCTTTTTTTATAAAACTAGATATACCGAAAGCTATACCGAAAATTTTGGGTGCTGAAAAAGTACCACGCCCCTCGTTCAACGCCCATAAAATGTTACCAGTGGAACGGCATGTGTAAATTGAGGTCGAATAATGAATACCGAGGCTGTGCAACCTTTAATTCCAAAACTGTTCGATATCGAAAATGTTAGGCGTATTTAAGGTGCCAATTACGATCGGCACCAGACTTCACAGGAACCCTCTCAAGGCTTTGGTATAAAAATTGGCTTAGCGGTTTCAGAGTCTTTACGTGTTACACACATGTACCCACATATGTATATACATTAAGTTGCCTCACGCTCTTTAGAAAAAAAAGTTGTTCAGTCTGGTTCTTCAAAATAATCCATCCCCAAAATATTTCGACTAAAAATATTAGCTGGTATGGTAGTTAAAAAAACAAACGGTCAGAAATAAGAGTAATGAAAAAGTTGTTTTGCATCAAAAAATCTTAAATTTTCTCCGTTGGACCAAAGATAATGCGGATTTTTATGGATTGTTTTAACTTTTTTCATATTATTTTCACTAAAAATCAAATGAATTTTTTCCCATACTACTTTTAGTCAAATAAATTGTAAAATGTAAAAAATGTTTAAATTTTTATGTAATTTCATTCAATTTAATTCTTCACTTTACACTATATTTAATCATCAATAGATAATTTATTGGAAAGTAACATGACAAGACAAAATAAAAATTTTTTTTTATTTGAATATTATTGAAAATAATATATAAAAAAAAAGTTAAAAAATTAATGAAAACCCGCATTACCTCTGGTCCGACTGTAAAACTTAAAAATTGATTGGTGCAGATTCGAAGAACTTCTTCATTACCGTTTGTTATTTTTAACTACCACACCAGTAAATATTTTTACAAAAATCTCGATTTTTAGTGCATATTTCAAACCATTCCGTGGCATACTGGTTGAGGTGCGTGGCTTGTAAGCCAGGTTCGAATTCCATCTGACACAGAAAGTTTTTTGAATAAAATTAATTTTTCTGTTCGGCCCTCATCTCTATGCAGACAATGCCAAACCTCAGAGTCAAAACTGGCATGAAAAGCTTCTTGAGAACATAAGCCTTTCGGAGTCGGCATAAAACTTGTAGGTCCAGTTCTCGATCATTTGTGTTCAAACATTCCACAACACGCACAACACAATTGTTCATAAGAAACTCTGCCAAAGTCCTTTCAAGGGCTGGAATTGGCCATTTCGTTTTGTTTTTTTTTTTATTTGCGGGTGGTACAAGTGGGCGTGGCAAATCTTATATATATATATATTGACTGCCACTTAGAGCACCTACATATCAAGTGGCACTATCAAAACGTGTACATCTCAAACATTCAAACATTTCACAACACAACACAACACGCACAACACAATTGATCATAAGAAGCTCGGTCGAAGTACTTTCAAGGGCTGAAATGGCCATTTCGTTTTTTTTTTTAACTGCTTCGGTAGTCGGTTATTAGTTTGGTAATCGGTTGGTAATCGCTTCGGCAATAGCTTCAGTAATCGGTTGGTAATCACTTCGGTAATTATTATTGGTTCGGTAATCGGTTGGTAATCGCTTCGGTAATCGGTTAAATCTCTTCGGCAAATTGTAATGGGTTGGTAACTGCTTCAGTAATCGATAAACGGTTGGTAACCGCTTCGGTAATCAGTTGGTAATCGATTCGGTAATCGTTAGTTGGTTCGGTAATCAGTTGGTAATCGCTGCGGTAAACTGTTATCGGTTCGGTAATCGATTGGTAATGCTTCGGTAATTGGTTCGATAATTGGTCGGTATTAGCTTCGGTAATCGGTAATTGGGTCCATAATCGGTTGGTAATCGCTTCGGTCTTCGGCCTGGTCGATGCTAGGTAATCCTTAAAAAGGAACGCTGTACAGCAATAATTTCTGTTATGCTAACAGCGTAATGATGTCGCTAACAGCGTGGTGATATCGCGAATCTATAGTTTTTGTCTCTACCAAAAAGTGCTCAACGCGCCTAAAGAAGTTTTCACTTCAAAAAAACAATTCCAATTTTTTTGGACACCCTAATGTGCATGTGCATTGTACATATTTCTCAGCTTGTCATTAATAAACTTCGTCTTTATGTTTCAAATGTAACACATACTGATTCTTAATCGATAGCTGCAACTGGTCGAATACTAGAAAATATATTTTGTGTATGCATTTCGGCTTCTGTAACTTGCGGCTCAGTTTTATATTTATGATTACAATTCATTCCCAAATTAAAGAGCTATAATAGTTATTTAAAATTGGTCGAAAGTAAAAAATTTGGATAAAAATTAGATTTTTAAATTAACTCATTTTAAATCCATGTTTAAAAATAAATATTTTTGCTCAAAGCAATATCTGATCGAAAGTTAAAATTGGTCGAAAATTTAAAAATTAGATAAAAATGAGATTGTTAAATGAACTCTTTTCAAATGCAGGTTTCTGGTCAAAGGTCAAAAGTTAAAACTGGTCAAAAATATAAAAATTAAGTTTAAATTTAAGACTTATATGTTGTGTGAATTTTTAAATAAACTCATTTTTAATTTAGACATTCAAAAGCGTTCTTTTAGGAAAAGCAAAATCTGGTCGAAAGTTTGAAAATTAGTTTGATATTTCGATTTCAGCTTCAAAACTTCTGCGACACAAGTCTATTCGACCTAAAAGTTAAAAAATTCAACTTATTAAAAGTTTTACACAGAAGATTACTGATGAGTTGGTGTAGCGACCAACGAAACAGCTGTCTAGTCTGCTGGTGGTTGTTCTGTAAAGAACATTGTTGTTGTGGCAACCTGTTGCTTCATGAAATTACTTGGCATAAAGCTCAAATGTAATTCTTGAAAATTAATTTTTTTAAGAATTGCTAAAAACTAAATATTAAAAGTTCTATTTAAAAAATTTTGGTCGAAAGTTTTAAAAAAATTCTATATAATTTGAACTTGCGAACTTACCATATTGCTTATTAAAGTGTCGTATTCGAGTTTTGCAAACAAAAACTCTGGTCGAAAAATTGAAAACCAGTAAGAAGTTGACTGATTTGATAAGGTAAATGCTTTAATTCATTACTCCGAAAGAAAATTAAGCTGGTGCATAGATATTTCCCAGCCTGTCATAAATGAATTCTGTAACCTTGTTCTAAATGCAATACATCGTGATTCTTGACAAGAAACAGCTTTAACAGCAATTGTTTTATATTTTCGTGGAGCATTTTTTGATAAGTAATAGTTAAAAATTAAAAATAGTGACAAATAGGTTGAAGTTATGGAAACATGAATTTTTTTAATTAATATTTATGACATATGTACTCATAGGGGCAATATCTGGTCGAAATTTACAATTGGTAGAAAAATAAAAATTAAGTTTAAATTTTAGACTTAAATTTTTTGCGATTTTTAAAAAAAAAACTCAATTTGAATTTAGGCACCAACAGAAGTGCTTTTGGGAAAAGCAATATCCGGTCGAAAGCTTGAAAATTAAATTGCTATTTGGATCGCAGCTTGAAGACCTCTGCGACACATGCCTTTAGGTATAAAAGATTTAAATTCAACTTATTAAAAGTTCTATTACAAAAAAAAAAATTGGTCGAAAGTTTTAAAAAAAATATATATATAATTTGAACTTGCAAATTTTTCCATATTGCTTATTAAAGTGTCGTATTAGAGTTTTTGAGAATATAAATTTTTTTCATATAAAAAAATATATTAAATATTTTAAAATAATATATGAAATAATTACGACCTTCTTTCATAAGTTTTTTAAGTTATGTGTTTATATAAGTCGAATAATTTTTCAATTATTAAAGGTTTATTTTATTTAATTATTTTAAAATATTTTAGTTAATCATGCCATTAAAATATAAAAATTTAAAATTGTTAGGTGCAAATATTTTGTGTGGGAATCTATTATATATTTGATATATTGTGACATGGTTTTCTCGAAGGCTGAGGTAAAGCTCAGTAGCCAGTGAGTGTCTTGGTTATCGGTTGGTAAGCACTTCGGTAAGGAGTAGTTGCTTCGGTAATTGGTTGGTAGCACTGTGGTAGTCGGTGTCGCTTTAGAAACTGATAATCTCTTTATAATCGCTTCGGTAATGAGTAAGTGCCTCGGTAATCGGTTGGTAAGCACTTCGGTAATAAGTGTTTGCCTCGGTAATCGGTTGGTAAGCTCTTCGGTAATCAGTAGCTACCTCGGGATTCGGTTGGTAAGCGATCCGGTAATCGGTAAGCAGTTGCTAAGGCTAAAGAAAGGAACGCTCCTATAAAATCTTGTAATTAAAAAAAAAAACGAAATGGCCATTTCAGCCCTTGAAAGGACTTTGACCGAGCTTCTTATGATCAAATTGTGTTGTGTGTGATGTGGAATGTTTGCACACAAATGATCGAGAACTGGACCTACATGTTTTACGCCGACTCCGAACGGCTTATGTTCTCAAGAAGCTTTTCATGGCAGTTTTTACTCTCTAAGGTTTGCCATTGTCTGCAGAGAGGTGACGGCCGAACAGAAAAATTAATTCAATCGAAAAAACTTTCTGTGTCGGATGGAGGATTCGAACCTGGGTTCTCTGGCGTAAGAGTCACACACTCTACCCACTACGCCACGGCCGCCATTAATCTTGTAATTAAATTAAATTAAATTAGCCGCAGTAGAAAGCGTTGCAGCGTTTGCCGGCGTCGCAGCCCCGGAGAGAACCTTATGGTAGGTCGAGGCATGATACAATGATAAGGTAGGCCCATGATACTAAGTGCTCTCACGCGTCAACGAAGAGTGGATAATGAGAAGCAACATTAATGTCAAAACGACGAATTTCGTAGAAATTGCAAATGAAGAAAATGTAGCTTTATTCTGCTTTCTACTCCATTCCTCTCCGTGATGACCTTACCTTATAATTCTGCCATGGGTCAAGGCAGTGACGCGGTCAGAAAATACAAAAAGAAGAAGAGAATAGTGACGCGGTAGCGAGTGCCTGCGTCGCTGCCCCGAGGAGGACATAGGTCGGTCGAGGCAGTGACGTGGCACATAGGAAATACGTAAGTCAACGCAAGGAAACCACTAAATATAAATCAACAAAAAACCATCTAACACTGCCCTACGGAGGACCTCGCGGTCGATCAGGGCAGCGGCGCTGTCAAGTTCACAGTGTGAACAGTTCTCCGTTACCTCGGAGAGGACTTTGCAGTCGGCCGAGGCAACGGCTACTACTCTGATTCGGTCCGTTGAGCTTACTTAAAGAAAGGATCGCTGCCTTCACCAATTTCGTGGTCTCCATTTACGTGACTCGTAAAGAAAACCCTTTGCGAACTATATTCTTTTTTTCCTATGCGTATGCAAATAGTGCTTGCTGGCTATGGGCACATTGATTTTGTTGTTGCCCTTATGCAGAGTCTATTTTGGTACTGTTGTTTGTTTGTCATTTATTTTACGTATGTCGTGTTTTTGGTAATCTCCTGGTTGGGCTAGTTGCTGTGGTTGTTGTTATTTTGTGTATGTCGTGTTGTTGGTAGCCTACTGGTTTGGTTAGTTGCTATGATTGTTGTTATGTTGTGTGTAGTCTATCTGTGGCTGATTGTAAAGCTTAAATTTAATATCTAATAATAATATTTAAATATTTAATAAATAATTAATATTTAATATTAATATCTTTAATTATTAATATAATTCTATTATATACTTAGCATTATTGTATGGTATGCTTTATTATAGTGAATTATACAGTATTATTTATAATAATATTATTCTATCAAGTAGATATAATATGAAATATAAATATTGTTAAATGTGATTTGTAACGCCATGTTACAATATTTAATCGTTTTCAAAATTCCCTTTTTTCATTCATAAAATGTTTCCCTTTTAACTCAACAAATAAGAACAAAATCCCTGAAATAGCAAAATTTCCCTCGAATAGGTTATACTCAGTTATCCTAAATAACATTTTGAATAATTGCGTGAGTTGTTTCTTTTTATAGATAAAACGATCTCAACTGCTTAGTTCATTACTTTTACTTTCAGTCGGTTATGTGAGCCCAGCTCAATTTTTTTTTTTTTATTTGTGACACGCTTTCAACTGGTTTTCGTTTTCTTCTAGATTTAACCAGCCGTAATGATGATGCGTTAATTGTGGCTTAGTTAGCTAGCAGCTATGCGAGCTAACATTAAAAAAAAACTATTTTTTACAGTAAAGTGGTTAAAAAATAAAAAAAAAATTAAATTATTGGAAGCCAAGAGTGTTGGCTAAATTTATATCTTAAACATTATATGCAATGACAACAGAAAAATAAATAAGATAAAAATCTGTTGATTTAGAGAAATTTAATGTCTTAAAATGCTAACGAGTTTTAAGTTTTAAGTTTTAAATTTAATGCAAGCTTGCAGAAAAATGCTTTCACAGTTTCTCAGAAAAGCTTTAAATGAGTTTAATAGTTAAACTAATTAAGTTCTTATTGAGCTTAAACATTTTAAAAGATGCATTAATTTTTTTATATTTGAGTGTCATTAAGTTAGAAAATGTTTAAACCAAATCTTATTTATAGCCCAGTTTAAACAAGTGGCATAAGTTTTTCCTCTTCCATTCATTGCCCTGGATTTTGTACAACTTCATGAATGATTTTTGTTTTTGTCGTCGTTTTATATTAATAGTTTGCCAGTGTATTTCTTGCGGCTATTTTTGTGTGGAAAATGTCATTCAGCGGAAAATGTCAATAGAAATGAAAGTTTCTTGACTTTGGTGCTTCAGCGTGCATTCTTTACTTTACGTTAACTGAACTAGGTTTTTTTTTTCGTCTAGTGCTCTGTAGATATTTATTTTTTTTGTTGTTAGTTGTTATTTGCTCTTTATTTATTTGTACTTGAAAATGTATTTTCTTTTCCTTTCAATATTATTATTAAGTGGAAATTGTAGTCGTTGTTGCTATTACTGCTCATTGCATCTGAAGTGGTTTCTGTAAACATATATTGCTGTCGCTGTTTTATGTTAATAACAGCTTCTGTTAAAAGTTCTTTTTTTAGTTGTAAAACTTAGCATGTTTAAAAAGCTTTTTTATTTGATTTAAAATTTTGTTATGAAGTGAAACTTTTTAGGCGGCGATGTGACGATTTTTGTTGAGGGTAAAATTTCAAAAAACACGTATACATGTTTATAAACATGTAACAAAAAAGTGAAACGTTTTTGTTTATAAACATGTAAAAAAAAAAATCAAAAGACACCGTGATTGGTAGTTTAAGGGGATCGTTGGTTTCGAATCTAATGTCAGGATTTTAAAATTCAAGATGGCGGATTCGGCTGCCATCTCAATTTGTTTCTCATATTTTTGCGAGTCCTTGTAATTTTGAAATTCTAACAACGAATTTGATTTTGAATCTGATAGCACGATTTTATAATTCAAAAGAATTGCCACCTAAATTTTTGCCACAAGGCTGCCATCTGATACGTTTTTTGCGAGCTTTAATTATTTTCTAAGAATTTTAGCGAGTCGCTGATTTCGAATCTGATGTTAGAATTTTAAAATTCAAGATGGCGGATAGAGTTGCCACCTAATTTTTTTCATGTTAACGAATGCGGTGCTGGGGCGAAATTAGGTAAAAATGGGTTGCTGAATCCGAATCCGTTGTCAGAATTACAAAATGTCATTTTTTACAATAGCATGGCCCTCTAATAATATGTATTTTTAACAGTTTTAAAAATCATCTAACAGTTTGAGGGGCCGCTGATTTCAAAACTGATGTCAGAATTTTAAAATTCAATATGGTAAATAGGATTGCCACCTAAATTTGTTTATTTTTACGAATTTGGTGCTGTTGTGAACATAAGATAAAAATTAGTCGCTGAATCCGAATCCGTTGTCAAAATTTCAAAATTATACTATTTTTACTTTAGGGTTGCCACCTAATAAATGGTTTTAAACATCATTTAACACTTTTATGAGTTCGCTAATTTCTAATCTGATGTCCGAATTTTAAAATTCAAGATGGCGTATAGGACTGTCACCTCTTTTTCTTATGTATTTTTGCAAAAACTTGTAATTTTGGAATTCTGACAACGAACTCGGATTTTTACTTACTTACTTAGGTGGTGCTTACAGCCGTAATTCGGTTTTCGCCTGGTGTAAAAAATTGCGCCAGCCATTTCTGTTTTGCGCTTGTTGGCGGCAGTTGGAAGCTCCAAGTTTCGTCAGGTTGTCCT
Organism: Coremacera marginata; assembly: GCA_914767935.1. Classification (NCBI taxonomy): domain Eukaryota; kingdom Metazoa; phylum Arthropoda; class Insecta; order Diptera; family Sciomyzidae; genus Coremacera; species Coremacera marginata. The sequence continues at coordinate 137,453,651 of OU612047.1, read as the reverse complement.
CTACTTGCTCCTTCCAACGGAGATGCGATCGTCTTCTACTACGTTGACCGCCGCTGGTTACCGAATCGAATATATATTAATATTAATATTAATATTAATATATTCCCGCTGGAGCCGACGCTCCTTTCGCTCAACATGACGTAGCCAACAAAGCCGCTCTATTTGTATGCGCTTTACTATGTCGATGTCGGCGTATAGTTCATACAGCTCATTGTCATCGTATTCGGTACTCGCCATTGATTCAGATTGGCCCGTACATTTTACGAGGGATCTTTCTCTCGAAAGCTCCAAAAATCTTTTCATCACAGCTGCTCAACGTTCAGGTTTATGCTACATATAACAGGACGGGCATGATTAGTAATTAGTCACGAGAGAGGGCTCTGCTTCTCAGTTGCCTACTGAGCCCAAAGTAACACCTGTTGGCAAGAGTTATCTTTCGTTTTATCTCTATACTAATATCATTGGTGGAGTTAATGCTGGATCCCAGGTAGACGAAGTCCTTCACAACCTCGAAGGAGGTGTTGTCCACAGTGTAGTGGGTGCCAATACGCTGGGATTGTTTGTTTATTGACACCAGATATTTCGTCTTATCTGCGTTTACTGCAAGACCCATGCGACACGAGTCTTTTTCTAATTTGGAGAATGCTGCAGTGACTTCGCGTGTATTATGGCCAATGATATTAATATCATCAACATACGCTAGCAGAATAACACTCTTGTAGAATATTGTGCCGCTTTGTCTCAGATCAGCAGCTCGAATGATCTTCTCCATAATTGGATTTAAAAAAATCGCACGAAAAGGGATCACTTTGTCGGAAACCTCTTTTGGTAACAAATGGGGGGAGAGGGCCTTCCCGATTTTAACTGTGCTACTGGTGTTACTCAGTGTCGTCCTGCATAGACGGATTAATTTTGCAGGTATACTGACTTCAGACATGGTGTAGTATAGGTGATTCCTTATCGGACTGTCGAAGACAGCTTTGTAATCGATAAAAAGATGGTGGGTGTCGATTTGTTTCTCTATGATCTTTCCCAAGACTTGTCTTGTCTTGCGTGAATATCTGGTCGGTGGTAGATTTTCCAGGTCTGAAGCCACAATGATATTGCTCAATCAGTTGGATTACGATGGGATTCAGTCTTTCACATAATACGCTCGTCAGGACCTTATATGCGATATTTAGGAAGCTTATCTCACGGTAGTTGGATAAGCTTCGCCTCCATTCTTAAGCAGCTCAGCGGTTAAACCATCGGCTCCCGTAGTTTGGTTGTTCCTAAGCCGTCTTATGACTGTCAAGACTTCATTATGATCGGGCAGCGAAACTTTAACGCTTTCATTCATAATTGGGGTTTCCGGGATATCATCTTAATTGGCGGGATTGTTGTTATAATTGCCATTCAGAAGACTAGAGAAGTGTTTCCTCCATAATGGAATGCGTCTTAGCTTTTCGAAAAAATTTCGGGCCTCGTTCCTATCGCCATACATCTCAATCTTCTCGCACTCGAGCTTTTCTATATCTCTATTTTTTTTTTTTCCTGAAAAGACGTCTCTCGTCCCTCCTCTTCTCTTTGTATCGCTCCTTAGCAGCACGCATTACAACCGACTGCAAGGTGGCTTTGTAGGCGGCGTTTTTCTCTGCAGTGACGTCGCAAGACTCTTGGTCGTGCCACTGGTTTCGGCGGGGGCGGTGGTAGCCAATAACCTCTTCGGCAGCTGCACGCATAGAGTGGGAGATGTGTGCCCACTGCGCGCATACATCGTCGAACGAAGGAGTGCTTTCTTGAAACAGGACTGAGAGTCGAGTGGCGAATGCTTCGGCTGTCCGTTTTAACTGCAGCTTGTCAACGTCCAGGTTTCACTGTGTAGGGTTGCGCGCATTCTTTGCTGCTCACAGAGGTGTACGGATCTTAGCTGCGACCAGAGCGACAATAATCCGAGTCTATGTTAGCACCACGGATCGTGCGTACAACTAATACACTGGAAGAGTGCCTTCCATCAATCAAAACGTGGTCAATTTGGTTGCACGTTTTTTGGTCAGGGGACAGCCAGGTGGCCTTATGAATATTAAGATGCTTGAATGTAGTGCTACTTACGACCACGTTTCGTGCTGCGGTGAAGTCAATCAGCCTCATTACGTTATCAGATGTGTTATCGTAGAGGCTGAACTTTCCGGCTGTTGGACCAAAGATGTTTTCCTTGCCCACCTTAGCGTTGAAGTCACTAAGCATAATTTTTATATCGTGACGGGGGCAGTGCTCGTAAGCGTCTTCAAGGCGCTCGTAGAAAGTATCTTTGATTTCATCGTCCTTGTCCTCTATCGGAGCATGCACACATATTAGTCTTAAATTAAAGAATTTAGCCTTGATGCGGATTATGGCAAGTCGTTCGTTCACAGGTGTGAAACGCAGGACATGATGCCGCAATCTCTTGCCAACAACAAATCCGCATCGAAGCACGTGCTTTTCCGCGTGACCGCTGTAGAAGATATCACAGGATGCTTGCCGAGAGCAAACCTGTCCCATCCATCGCACTCTTGGATTGCAATGATATCAGCTTTGTATCTTTCCAAGATATCAATCAGTTGGATAGAGGCACCTTCCCAATTAAGACTTCGCACATTCCAGGTGCATATCCGTAAATCATTAACAGTTTTTCGTTTGCGTTAGTCGTCATCAGATTTGGGGATAATTTTTCCCAGATTTCTACAACTTTTCATTGAAATGGTTTTTTTTACGTGCTGGACTTCAACCCTAACGCACAACCTATTTAAGACCAGTTGACCCGCCGCTCAAATTAGCCGTCAAACTAACGGACGCCAGTTTTCCGTTGCCCAGGGAACACCACGAGGGGGTTTGAGTCGACTTGAGACGATTTCGACATGGATAATGCTGGCCTCGCCAGGTTGAGGCAGTCAGACACATTGCCACGTCAAGGCTGCTGCGCACCGACTTGATAATTTCACCATCATGCGAATTTACCCATCGGTTGATTGTTTATCTAATCTGTTTGTTAAAATAAGAGCAAAAGGCTAAATCAATGCTAAATCACAGATAATATTCTATATATTAATCTTAAAGAAAAAAAAATATTATTGAATCTTTTTACATTGAAGTTTTTTTACTTACATTGATAGACTGTCGTTTGCTGCTGGCGAAGACTTACCCTACCTTCACAATGATAATGAGCCGACTGAAGAAATTTTAAGCTTTTCAGCAATAAAGCTATGGTGCATGCTACACTATGGACACCGAAAAAAAATTGTTGTTGTTTTCGCAGATAAAAGAAATTACTGAAATTTGGGAGCTTCTCTTTCAAACAAATGCTTGCAAGCAACCGAAAAATTAAGTTTACGGTCCGAAGCTGAAAAATTTTAACATTAAGCCGAAAAAAGCTTTTGAACAGAAAACAGAAGAATAAAGGTTGCCTTCAGCCTTGCCAAACTGAAAAATAAGTGTAGCATATCGTAAACAACAATGAGCGAGAGAAAAAAGATGGCGAGACAAAATTTGACAGACAATTGTCCTAAATAAAGCATGCATCTATGCACACAATCGACAAGTTCTTACAACTGCTCACTGCGCAAATGGCGTTGTATGAATTTTCAAAACACATATGAACCATTGTAGAATAATCTAGGCAGGAGCAATAAGGAGAGTAGCTGACCACTAATGTCAAATTAAACTTCAGTACATTGTTCACAAAATACGATAAGTACCAAAATTTATTTGTTTGTTTGAACTTTGACAATCATTATCAGAGCAAAGAGCGAACTGTCAAAACTGCTCCTACCTAGATTATTCTACCATGATACGAACGTAAGAATATGAAATGCAAATGTATGGAAATTTATCATAAGTGCATTTCTATCAGCATATACGACAAAATACATATCCAAGCGTTAAAATAATGCAACAAACGACAAAATGCACAATGAGTATCTCAAAAACTAAATTAGATAGAAAAAATAATAACATAAATCGAAAGAACATAACTAAATTACAAAACAAATTTCATTCTACAGTTTACTGAGGCGACGATATATGGACGCACGTTTTTTGTTTTACAACTGCAGCGCAGCCTTTAATACTAACAACAAGCAGTCAAAAACTAGACCTGCTCACCATTTTGTCTGCACTTCGGGTTATTTTGCTTATGGAATTTGTGCTCTTCTTTTATTAATTCACTCTTTAAAAAAAACTATATTTTTATTAAAAAAAATTCGTTAACTTTAGAAACTAATGAGCTTTTAAACCGGCATATTTTTAATTATTCATTTGCACGCAAAACTACTACAGTTGCTCTGCAACCTACAAACTGTCAACGACAAAAAGCGAGTACACAAACCACCTTAGTACATTCTTTAAGAACAGTGCAAGAGCAACTATATTAGCTTTACCTTGTACAGTTTTACAAGCAGTGTTGTGAAATTGTAGCGGCAAATGACACGAAACAGCTGTTTCGTGTCAGTGCAGCAATTTATGAAAATTTAAATATAGCACAAAATGTAAACACCATGAATTCCAACGCGTCGCTGGCAAATACTGAAGAAAATTCCGAACCGAAAATTATACTAACGCTCTTAAATGGAACAGGCTATGTTTTTGATGCCGATGGTAAGTGGATGAAGAAGTGTTGATATATTTACAATGACTTTAATATGTTTACCGTTTGCAATAATTTAATGAATGGCAGATTACATGCAGCTGCGTGCTCAACATCGCATTGTGGGCTCCTTGGTGGGTACGTGCAGCACGCGTGGCTGGTCCGCCAATGAAAGCAGTGAGTTTTTTTTTAATATCAATTTTATGTGAGCTTTATTTTCGCTGTTGTTTTATGACGCAATTAAGTGCTGCCCGTTGAACTAAGTCGCTGTGAGACGCAGCTGCTGCTGGAGCAGCGTTTGGCGCTGCTCGTTTCCAAGCAGCAGTCTTTATTGGACCAGCCACTTAGCACATCCGAATTGGCCGAATATAATAAAAATTTCGAACGTCACTTGGCTGAGCAGGCGGCGGCCTTAAAGGCTGAAAAACTACGCGAAACCGAGCGCAATATGGCCAAAGTGCTGGCTGGCAAAAGCAAGAAGCTGCTCGCGGCAGGTGTGGCCTTGGCAGGTAGGGAATTTTATGAAAATTAATGTTATTTTTTATGATTCTATTATTTCTAGACATTCATCTGGATCCTAAGGCTATACTCAAGCAAATCGGCGACAATCTGACTTTTGAGCGCAAAAATGCGCTGCTGCAAATACACTGCGCACATGCAAAAACACACAGTAAATTTTAACACGATATCTTTGCGAAACAGTTGCATGACTGGAATTTTTCTTCTAGCTGCCAAAATAGTGCGTTTGCCTAAGGATCGCTCCTTAAAGTACCGCGTCTTTCGCGACTTTTGGCTGCAGCGCAAGTTTGTCACCTCGGGTGAGGCTTTTGGTGCCGACTTTCTGCTCTATCCTGGCGATCCGCTACTCTATCATGCTTCCCACATAGTTATTCTACTACATGAGCCATGCTTGCAACCTCTGGCCATGATAGCCAAGGTGCGGCTCTCGGTGATTGTCAATAAAATCTGCATTTTTGCTTATTTTGACAATAACTCTGGGAAAGACGTTGATGATGCTGATGCTGAACAGCCGGCGCTCTGCTATCAAACTGTAGTCTGGGAGGGCAATCGTTCGAGGGAGCAATTAAGTAATACTTCAAATAGCTGAGTTTATAGGTCATTGTTGTTATAAGATAACAATTTAGTTTTTTATTTCTACGTACAAATGCTAAAAACAGACATATTTAAGGACTTAGAAGAATTTGGAACATACAACAGCCCAGTTCTGAATGAAATCTCCCCGGGAATTGAAAATGGAATTTTCGTATTTTTAGCGGAATTTAGGGAATTTTTTTAAAATTTTAATTCAAAAATTTGCATGCATATTCAGTTTTAATGGTTACAAGAAAAAATATTAAAAAGTATTATCCCCTGTCTAAAAAATAAAAACTCCCTTTTTCAATTCCCGGGGAGATTTCATTCAGAATTGGGCTGATAAACGTTAAAAAGCCATTTTTTACTAAGCTATCCTATTTTTAAAAATCCATGTTTGGATGATTTATTTCTTCCTGATCCTACTAATAATCGTTTTAAGATTTAACCAATGCGTATTGCATGTAAAAATATATAATATATAAAAAGAAAATCTCTAGAAAAGCGAAATTTTTTGTTAACCTAGGATGTTATAAATGGAACAAGTAGCCATCATCAATAACAAGTAAGCCAAAGAATAGCGTGCTGCATTGGGTAAAATGTCAAATTACTTTAGCATTAACTTAATATTAGTATATATATTTGTATACGACTCTGAAGCTACTGCTAAAAAATAATGCTGAGCTTCATGACCTGTCAACGTAACTGGATTCGAAAAATTCTTTGATATGCACAAAATTCGGAATTTTGAAAAGAAAGCTCTTCAATTGCTTCTGAACTGATGAACCACAGCGAAGCACAAGCGAGGATTTGGCAAAAAGTGAGAATTTTGCGAACGTCGCACAGAGGGTTGAAATCGCCAAAAATAGAGATTAATTAAGGAGATTAAATGGAGATTAAGGGACTGCCGACCGAAGTGAAAACTTAAAGCTATCAAATAACATAGCTGTTATAAATTTCCGAAGTGGCTAGAGTCGGAAAATCAGACGCGTTCTACTTTTTATCAATTTATGCATTATTGAACGTATAAACTGCTATTTTTTAATGTTTATTATAACATATTTGTAGCACAATTGCTTTGGTTGAGTAATCGGTAATTGGCTTTGTAATTGCTTTGGTAATCGGTTGGTAGCCGCTTCGGTAATCGGTAACTGGTTCGCTTATAGGTTAGTAATCACTTTGGTAATTAGTAATTGATTCGGTAATCGATTGTTAATCGGTCTGGTAATCGATATTTGGCTTGAAAATCTATTGGTTATCAATTGGTAATATTGATAATCTCTTCGGTAATTGATAATCAGTTGATAATCGCTTCGGTAATAGGTAATGGATTGGTAATCGCTTTGGTAATCGCTTGGTAATCACTTCTGTAATTGGTAATCGGTTAGTAATCGCTTCGTTAATCAGTTGGTAATCGCTTTGGTAATCGGTATTTGAATCGGTAATCGGTTGCTAATCGATTCGGTAATTGGTAATCGTTGGGTAATCGTTTTGGTTATCGGTAATTGGTTCCGTAACTGGTTGATAATCGGTTCAGTAATTGGTTCGGTAAGTGGTTGGTTTTCACTTCGGTATCGGTAATGGGTTGATAATAGCTTCGCTGATCGGTAGTTAATCGCTTCGATAATTGGCTGGTTATCGCTTCGGTAATCGGTTGGTAATCGTTTCGATAATTGGTAATCGGTTGATAATTGCTTCGATAATCGATAATTGGTTCGGTAATCGGTTGGTAATCGCTTCGGTAATCGGTAATTTGTTCGGTAGTCCGTTTGAAATCGCTTCGGTAATAGATAATTTGCTGGTAATTGGTTCGGTAATCGGTTGGTAATTGGTTCGGCAATTGGTTGGTAATCTCTTCGGTAATTGGTAATCGGTTGATAATCACTTTGGAAATCAGTAATTGGTTCGGTAATCAGTTGATAATCGCTTCGGTAATTGGTTCAGTAATCAGTTAATCGCTTCTGTAATCGATTGGTAATCACTTCGGTAATAGGTAATTGGTTCGGTAATCGGTTGGTAATCGCCTCGGTAATTGGTTCGGTAATCGATTAGGAAATCGCTTCGTTCTTCGGCTAGGTCGATGCTAGGTAATCCCTAAAAAGGAGTGCTCTGAAGCAATAATTTCTGTTACGCTTACAGCGTGATGATATCGCTAACAGCATGATGATATCGCTAACAGCGTGATGATATCGCGAATCTATCATTTTGCTCTCCACCAAAAACTGCTCAACTGCTCAGCCTATAGAAGTTTTCACTTCAAAAAAGTTCTGTCTGTCCGTCTGTCGGCAGAATTACAGTCGTTATTTCGAAGCTATCGGCATGAAATTCGATATTAAAGCTTTTATCTAAAAATCGGATTAAGCCCACGCATACCTCCCATACAAGGTGACTTTATTAACGATAAATATCCAAAAATTTCACTTTATCAAAACTTTAAAATCCTTCTTAATTCAACCAAACTTAATATATGGACTTGAAATTTTGAAAATGAGCTCTGATATTTAATGTGCACTCTGAGTATGAAATTCAGCCAAATCGAAGGGAACCGCAGGCACCTTCCAAAATTATTGTATGAAAATTTTAAAATCTTAAATTTTACAAAAATTAATACAATGACTTGAAATTCCTTATACGTACATATTTAGTTTCAGTTTTTAGGATGCACTCTGAATTTGACTCATTCTAATGAAGACTCCGCCTACTTTCCATACAAATTGGCTTCATCTAAATAGCAAAACCTCCATAAATTCCTCAAAAATTAATTCACTGCATAATATAAATAACTTTAATAGCTGAAATGTATTCTGAATTTCGAATTTGGTCAAGTTGGAAGAAAACCACGCTTATCGTGCATACAAAGTGACGTCATCAATATAATAAAACCTTTAAAACTTCGGCCCAGTCGAAAATCATTCCTTAATGGTTTTTTTTTGTTACAAAATTCATAAAAATATTACATAGAAAAACTGTGAGTATTTTCATAATTTATTTAATAAAAGTGATTCGCGCAAAATCGCGCCATTTTTTATTGCTGAATATGAAAGCTCACATATTGTAGTTTAATATAAAATTTTAATTTTTACGTGATGTAACCGAGTTCCTATTTAAAACTTTACATTTTTTTTTTAACCCAGGCTTAAATACCTGAAATTGAAGGTTTCATGATGAATAAAACAATAAGGTCTATAATTTTTAATTCATCTATTTTTTAACCCTTCAAAGCGTAAATTTTTGTTGGCAACGAAATTTGATGAAAATTCATAAGTAGAAACATTTCTTGGAGTCGCTGAACACGAAACTGTCGTTAGAATTTTTAAATTCAAGATGACGCATCCAATATGCCGAAAAGTGATCCGAAAATCTGTATGTTTGGCTGAAAACATTTATATATAATATACACCGGGTTTTCTTGAGGTTCTATTAGCCAAAGCACGCCGCTTCCGGGCGTTTGCTTCCTTCAGACGGTTCTATATAAGTATAATAGAATAGAAAATATTTAATAAATTCAATTTAATTAATTTTTCATACAAACAATTTATTTATCCATTTGCTTCTAATAAATATTTAAATAAATATTTTCTAACAACTTTAAGTACATCTATTAATGATGCCTAGAAATGCTGGCTTAGTTGGACCTGATTTAAAGTCTAAGCTTTTGGCCACTTTTTAATTGGAACACTCAATGCTTAAGGCTATTAGTTAACTTCTGGGTACATCTAATTTTTGGCATTTTTTTTTTTTTTTTTTTTTTTTGACTAATACAAACATATACGAGATACATGATGCATCATGCGTGGGTTAATTTTAATACTATTTTTGATTAGCTTCTCTAAAGCATCTCTATTGTGCTACTTTGCCCCCTCATTTTAGCCAGATTTCTGCAGCTGCTTGTTGCGATGCTGACCCAACAATGTGCCCAACATATGCACCAGCTCCTCGCGACTATATAGACGCTTTAGCAACGCCTTCTTCTTGCGTCGCTGCAGCTGTTTGTCATCCTTGTGCAACTTCACGCTTAGTATTGTATCCATCATCTGATGATAGTAGGCCTGCGAGAGCGGCAACTGCTGCTGCGAATCGCACTCCTCCACATACAGATCGTACATGTTGCGTATGGTCAGTGAAGAGCTCAGAAACTTTTCCTTATAGATGGCAAACTGTTCGATGTGCTGCTGCACGTGTGTTCTCTGAAGACGACGTTGCTGCTTATCGTCGCCTGGATTGCCGCGATGATCTACAACAGTCTGCAGCTCTGGCTTGGAGCAGCAGCGATAGACACGTCCATGACTCAGCTGAAAGGTGCCCAGAAAGTAACGCTTGCAGACACGCTGCTCATCGGTGCTGGCATTAGGCTGCAAGTAATAATGAAAGGTCTTAAAGCGCGGACGCACCAAGCTTGCATCACGATGCTGTGCCACTTCCACCGCTCTGATCATGCCATGTATCCTGATGTTCTGCAAGTTGAAGTCTTGCAGATCCCAGAAGGTGTCGAAAAGCATTTTGCGTTCGGCTTCGGTAAATTTGGTGTCGCATTTCATGCGACAGTTGCAGGGTTTGTTCTTGAACTTTTTGGCTGCCACCGGGTTGCCATTTCGATTTATGTACTCCTGGCCACTATTGCGTTTATGTTTGCGCTTATTTACCATCCACTCGTCCTTTCGTAGCTGCCTTTTCTTCACCGGGCGTTTAGGAACTTTTTGTTTTTTCCTCTTCTTGCGTATATCTTCCGAATCGGAGTCCGATTCTGATACGCTTGATGATGTACTTACGTCGTTTAACTGCACTTCATGCTGCTTCTGTTCCGCAACTTTTTCATCTAGTTTCTCTTCTTGCTCATCATCTTCCTCGTCATCATCGCTGGAAAAGATTGCTGCTGCGTCAAACTTCTTTTTGTTCTTGTTGTTATAGGTATTATACTCAAAACCATTCGTTGGCTCTATTGTTTCGATATCCAAAAATGAATTGGAAAATATGTCTGTACATAATTGCGGCTCCATTCTGACTGCCCCCTGCTGTCGTTGTTGTTCTACTTCAGACCGTTGATACACATTATAATTTTCTATACCATAAAATTCTGACGTCATGCCACTTAAATCCGCCCTTTCATCACTTGAAAAGTCCTTGTTTGATTCTGACAAATCACACATTTTCTCTATGTATATATATATATTGTTTAACGATAAATTCTTAATGCACTTTTTGTTTTAATTCAATAAAATTTGATCTAACGAAATTTTTTTGGATGCTGCGTAGGTCTACTTTGAACTTAGCTGCTTTTCCGAGTGCGCTGCATGCGTGAAAATCCTGTTCAGCTGTTTTTCTATTTATAAACAAAAATGTAATTTTCCACTACAGTGCTTGTAAAGCGGTAGAGAAACAGCTGAGCGGTTAAAGGCAGTGCTCTTGAAACGATTTGTGGACAGGGTGTAGCAGAGAATTTTATGACATATTTGAATTAAAACGCGCAGCATTTACATTACAAAATTATAAGCCTTCAAACAGTAAATCTGAAAAGAATTAAGTTTTTAGAATATGAAACGGTTTATTAAAAATAATATTATATCAGTTAATATAAAATTTTTTGAGTTAAGGGCAGATTCTCATCTAGAGGTCGAAAAACGCGGTGATGTTCCTGATTTTTATTTTCATAGAAGGCAATAAATGAACGTCTTGAGTTTTTTGGCAGCAATTTTTATTGATTGTTAAAGTGTAGGAAAATATTTGTTTTGTTGAATAAAAGTGTAATATGATGTGCCAATACGCCGTCAAACAACACGTTGAAAAAAACCAAACAAATTTTATAAATTATATTATGTTTATTGGAGATTATACACATAATATCAACAAATAGTTAAAAATAACAAAAATGTGAATTTTTAGTACCGTTTTTCACATTTCAATTTAATTTACTTGCAATTAAAAAAAAAAAATCAAGTTAATCTCTAAAGTAGTTCCTGAGATATCGTAGAGACCAGTTCAGAAAACGTGTTTTTTCGTTTTAAGATTTGTAATAATTTCAACGCCACAGCGCATCTAGCGACATCTGGTCACTATTCATACCACAATAAGTTAGAAAATACAGGCTCATTTTTTGTGAGATACTCATAATTTTCGTGAAAAAGATGGGTTCTTTTCTTATGCGATAACTTTTTATGCAATCGTTATCGACCAAACTACTTTGGAAGCATATGTATACTACAAATCATAAACCATCGAAAAGTAAAAGAAAAACAATTGAGCTTTTTGGTCGATTTTCATGAGAATCTCCCCTTAATTAAGGGCTTTTTAAGTCTCTTTGGGGTGATAACGATAACCGTGACTCCAAGATCTAAGTATGCAGTTTTGAAGTATTCATTGAGAAAATAAGAATCACCAAAGGATTTATCGATATATTGATTAGTTGTCGAGTTATGGGTATTTCAAAAAATGTTCATTCAACGGTACCAAAATGGAAATTCAGCTATATCTCTCTTAATATTTGTCCGATCTGAATGATTTAGATGTTATTCGAAAGATAGTTAAAATATTTTTAATATGAGAAGAAGAAAAAATATTTTTTTTACAAATCGGCCACGCTGTCAAAGGTCTTTCTGCATTATATGATTTATTTTTGCATAAGACCGTTATTTTCTGTAAAAAATCCGTTATAAAGAGAAAACAAAGATACAATTAAAAGAAAGCTGCAACATTAACTTTCCATTTATTTTATTTTGAAGTACATATTGGTAATTTCTCAATTTTTATAAAAAAAAAGTGGCTCTGCCTCCTACAAATTCCACACTTTTTTCTAAAAAGCGCCAGAAGTTTTGTATAAATTATGATTATTTTTTTTAAAGTGGTTCTGCCTTTTACAAATCGGTTTTTACAAATTTTACAAAAGGTTTGTTCTATCCGCCTGTAGTGTAATTGGGTTGAGTAAAAAAGTTTTGCGTTTTTTTTTATCTTGTTTTGAAGACATTCAAATTTGTTACCGAATGATATCCAAATTATCCCGATCGGTCAAATATTAGCAAAGATATAGTCGAGTTTTTATATAGACTTCGTAGAGTGGACTGCTTTTAAAAAAATCGATAAGTCTGTTACTAATCGATATATCGATAAATCTTATTTTTCAACAAGTACTGCATACTCGAATCTTGGGGCCACGGTTAACGTAATCGAGTCGTATTTTTTACCTTAATAACAAATCCTTGAGACGTAATTAAAGCTTTAATTAATTAAAAATTAATTTTTAAAAGTAATTAAATTAAAGTAATTAAAAATTAATTTTTTTGTTTTTTTTTTTTGTTCATAAGCAAACAATAATTATAAAATAAAAACAATAGGGGTATTCACGATGTGATGTATTTGTGATACATTTTTACAAAATTTACAATATTTACAACCTATTGTGAGTGAACCTTCAATAAAGTCTTGTATTTTCAAAATCAGCTTATTTGTATATATAATTTGGTTTGGAAATATGAATTGAAATGCCTACAAAATTTTTAAAAAGTTTTATCGAAACACTAATAATATTATATTTTTATAAAATAAACTCACATTGCAGTCGGTAGCTTTCTCGATGTTGAGTAGAAATGCTTTTGCGATCAGCTGATCACATACACAACGAAATTTACAAAGAATACAATAGGGTTTCGTTGTTGTATTTTTGCTACAGGGTTGTATTTTGAACACTGTGTATTTTGTTTCTGTAAGTTTACAAAATTTACTCCAAATATCAAATTTATAAAAAAAAACACATCGTGAATACCCCTAATTTAAATATTACAACTGATTTGTTTACTGTCAAAATATTATTTTATTATGTTAACGTGTAAAATATAGAGAGTTTATTATAGGTCTGTTCCCGTACTTTTGCAACAGAAATTTGCGAGTGTAAGCGAAAAAATTTTTTCTTTGAATTCGTGCGAACGTTCAAGTACGGGAACAGAACTTATATCTCTTTTCCAATTTCAACAGAAGTTCCTTAAGATAACGTCCTGCGTCTAGTTTTGTGCGGAGTGCGTAGAGCTCTCGCTCTTTCGAGTTATCTTTTATAAAAACACATGATACAAGAATACAGGTAGAAGGGACAGTTCTTTGGCATACCATAAGTTGTAAAAAAAAAATGCCAAGAAAGAGAGCGTTCATTATAAGCTGTGCTTAATTCACATTGGCTGCATTCAGCGGAAAATTTGCTAAGTAGCTGTTGCGTGACTTTTGGGCTGAATGGTATGTAGCATAAAGCAGGGTTGGTATTATTGACGATTTATCGTCATTTCGACATTTTTTTGGCTGCAATTATGACTTTACGTTTTTCTTTCAATTTTTTGTCAAAAATTACGTTTTTTGGTTAAATCGCTTTTCCTTTATTATTTAAAATTTGAGATTTAAGTTCAGATTGAAATTTGATTTGTGTGCTAGGAGCAGCTATATTTCGCTGTTGAGGTAAAATTTAAGTTAGAGCAATTATCAAATGCGATAAGTCCAATAGAGAAACTGACATTTAAAAATATTTGCCAATTTGCTCAAACTATTTCCTAATCTGGTTTTAGAAAACGAAGTCTTGATTCTGAAGTTTTAAATTTAGAGTTTGCTTATATTTTCAGTGATTCAGCAGAATAAGTAGAAACTGAATATTACTGGAAAAAAGTTTAGTCAATAAGAAGAGGAGACTAATCTTTGGTATTTTCTTTTATGCAAAAATTCATTATTAAAATTTTGACTTAGTCTAATTCGTCAGCAAACGTTGGTAAATATAATACAATGTCAGATATAATAAACTATTATTAATTAATTAGTGAAAACACAAAAATTGTTGAAAATGTAAAAGTGCAGCAATAGAACAACCTTAGCAGCTGCACTTGCATAACACCGAAATTAAATATGTTTTCATTAACGAATTTCGTGTTATATTAATGGTAACCGCTCAGGGAACATATTGTGTGAGTGCTTTATGCTACATACCATTTAGCCCGAAAGTTGTTCAACAGCTACGTAGCAAATTTTCCGCTGAATGCAGCCAATGGGTGTATGTTCATTTGCTTCACTTTTAGCTGTGTTGCATGAACAGCAGTTTTTGACAACTTATGGTATGCCCTTAAAAGAGAAAATCAACACTTATCAATGCTACCTGAGTTCTTATATCATGATAAAAACAGAAGCAATGAATAATCTTTTCAGAGCAATTCGTTGAACGATACGCTCTCGCATAAGCTCCTCAAACACTTCCCAGTAGAAGAATTGTCAATGCCTCCCATCAGAAGCTCTGCCATAACTGCTTCATAGCAACCTATTTACGCGTGCTTTAATCACTTCTTTCAAACCGCTTCTCACACTCCTGAAATGAAAGAAAACAATGCAAAAGGTAAGGTGTCGTGCGTTTTTGTTGCTCTTATGCAGCGCTTAAACTGGTTTTCTTGTATAATTTCTGCTTATTAATTATAACTCTTGTTCGCACGACAACTGCCGAAATTGCGATTACCGAAGCACTTTTCAGTTTTCTGCTACGCTACTTTTCTTGATGCAAGCATTCCGTTTGAAATAACGGGAAAAGAAATGAACACGTGTTGAAACAAAAGTGCGTCATTTGTTTTTTGATTTGTGATGGACGTGGATCGCTTTTTATATATTTGAAATATATGTATTTAACTGCAAAAGTAATTTAATTAAGTAAAATAAAAATACTAAATATAAGGTGAATACGCTAAAAATGGAGAAAAGTGGAATAAGTGTGAGAACATTAAATAGAAAAATATTGAAAGAAAAGAATAAACTTTTAATAAAAAATTTTAAAAATGCTTTAAACTATCAAAATGTGAATTTATGAACTTAAGACTCTTTTTTTTAACTATTTTTACCTTAAATTTAAATTACAAATTTTAAAAATGCTTAAACTTAATGAATATAATAATTATCAAAATCAGTATTTTAACTTATTTTAAACCGGTTGGTTTCTGGTTTTAACTATAATTTATTTTTTTTAATTTCACTATTTCAACTCTAATTTTGATAAGAAAATTTAAAAATATTGAAAATAATGACTATATTAATTAAGCAATAAATGCATTAATAAAAAATTGTTAAAACATAAACCAAATATTTTAGTTCTTTCATTATAGCATTGTATATAAAAATAGGTTTTTGAAGACATTGCAAAGAACCGCTTCTATATGTTGTTCTTTTGTAAGGAAGTAGATAAGGCCTTATCAGAAGTTGTTCCAGAAGAGTTTAAATAGAACCACTTCTGTAGGCTATTCTTTAACTCGTTATGAAACTCCTGCCAAACCAGTCCTTCTTGAAGACTTACTTATAACAACTTCTACAAGGTCTTCTCTGAGAAGCGAGAGTGCAATGGCTTGTACGTTGGGATATTTCATATAAAAAATAATTAAGCAAAGAATTGAGTGATTAAGGCCCTCTACCTGACTGAGAAGTGCTTCTGGAAGCCCTTTTTACTCCTTCTATCTTTCACTGGGTTGTATTGGTTATTAGTCCGTGCACAAAGAGCGCTCATAGTTGTGAAAACAGCGTCACTGTGTTTATCTCTCGAGTTCTGCAAATGATGTATTTTTATGAGCTGAAAATCATTTGAATTCATCAATGGCTAAGTATTTTGATACTTATCATTTTGAGATTTGCTTATTAAGAAGCAATCATGGTAGAATAAGAGAAGGTAGACGCATTTCGGAGAGGCAGACTGCGATAACTGTCAAAACGAATTTGATAGCTCATAGAAAATCTGAAAGCGATGAGAAAGCTTTAATTGGGAAAATGTAAACAAAAAAGTGATTTGTATTGATTTTGACAATTTTGGCTATGAGAAAGAGAGCGAAGTCTGAAATGCATATACCTTCTTTTATTCTGCCATGGAAGCAATATAGGTAAAAATGAACCATTTTTTGGCGGTTTCTAAGGGGGGACGCATTTTTGAGACACACAAATAGAGGGGTATATTACCCCCCATTTCCACATTTTTAGGGGGACGTCGAAACACGTGTTTAACTGTCCACTGGCCACTGTTAACTGTAAGTCAAATTGTAAGCCGAACACGTGTTTTGGCCCCTCCCTAAAAATATGGTGAATCGGGATAGATATACCCCCTATTTTTGTGTCTCAAAAATGCTTGCTCCTATAGGAACCCCCCAAAAAATGTTAAGATTTTACCTATTTTGCTTTCCCTTCGAGATATGAAAAAGCATAAAATCGAAAGATATCGAAAAATCCCCGAAAAATCCTCGAAAAATCTTTGACAAAATAGAAAATGTGCCACATCTCGAAGGGGAAGCAAAATAGGTAAAAATTAACCATTTCTTGGTGGTTCCCAAGGGGGAAAGCATTTCTGAGATGCACAAATAAGAGGGGTCAATCAGCCCCCATTTTGCACATTTTTAGGGGGGACATCGAAACACGTGTTTAAATTTGTAACTGTCTGTGTTACATTTGACTTACATTTTATAGTGTTACAGTCACATACATTTGACTGTGACTGTCAAATTGTAAGTCAAACACGTGTTTTGGTTTCCCCCTTTATAATATTGCAAATGGGGGCAGATAGGTCCCCTCAATTTGTGTTCGGATTCGAATTTGACCCATTCTTACCTATTGTTGGCCCCAACACCGAATTCGTAAAAAAACAGAAAGCAAACAAACTCCAATAGAAACGAATGATAAAAAAATTATGACAAAATCAAACTCACTCAGTTCTCACTGTATATAACTATCATTGAAAAGAGTGCATCATTTTCAAATAATCTGAGTGAGGAGAAAAAAAAGCGAGCTCATATATCGGCTTATGCTCTGCAAAAGCGCATGTTGTGAACAGCAACGAAAAAGAAATGCAAATAAACAATTCGCTTGCTCATTCGGAAATTAACAAATGATCGCTCTTTTGTTTTCCATTTCCAATGAAAGAAACAAAACGAAATGCAGGGATTTTTACTCCTCAATGATAAGTATTTTCGAACTGTGCTATGAAGTAAAGCTGGTGGAGAATGACTCAATGGTCTAGTAAATACGCGTATGAACTTTTTCTTAAACTTAAAAAAAGATATTCATTGAGAACTAATAAATTCATACATTGAACTTATTTTAATGGATGATTGATTGAGTCAAAAAAGTTCTTCTCTAAAATGCTTTCTTCGTTATAATCGTTTCCAAATCTTTCAGTATTAGTAATATATACATTATTATTCTTTATAAATATAACTGTTTTAACTGTATTAAGAAATAGTTAAAACAGATATTTAGGCAAATTTTTTATCAATAAAGTTTTCTAGAGTTTTTCTTCATTAAAAATACATTCTCAAGTGTTTTATTAAAATGCTAATGCAGTAAAGTATTTTTGAAATAACACATTTTTCTCTAAAATAATTGATATTAATTGCAAAATGACAAATTAAAATATCAAACCAGCTGAACCAGAGCAAAGCCAGTTAATGTCTTGTTGATTTTAAACTACATATCCTTGAGCCAAATAAACAAAGCCATAAATTAAACACCTAACGTGTAATCATAAAAAGTCTCATTAAGAAATCATAATCAAACCAGTGAATACCTATAATCAAATAAACTATTGATATAATTTTATGTTAAGCTCATTTGTGGTAGGAATTAAAGATATTGAAGCAGCATCAACCTAGTCAACTAATGACAACTACAACCAGGAAATCCTACAGAACAAGCATAACATCAAAACCAGTGTTCAAGATGTTGAGCATGCGTTGCTCACCGATTAGACTTAAAATTTGCAATTACTGCGAAAGCTACTTTAAAACAGGCTATAATGAATGACACACCTTTAGCAATTAAGACATAATTTATATATATATATTGTAAATGAAGTGTGTTTTTGTCCTGAAAGTAGAATTTATGGGAATTTTTACAGGTGGTTCTATTTAAAATGGTTAAGGATAAGCAACAGATACTGAAAACAGATACTTATAGCTTTATTGTGGTGATTGGCAACTGTAAATTTGTTGACAACTGTAAAGATTTCTTATTCGAAAATGCAATCACAAGCTCATACAGAGGCAGATGTGGAAAAAAAATTTGGTGGGTGAGGGGGGGAGGAGGGTGGTAAAATATTAATGAGATACATTTTCAATTTGCGGGAAAATTCGTCTATTTACAATTCGTCTTGTTAAAATTCTTTTAAGACAATTCGTCTAAAAACCATTAGTTTTTAAACAATTCGGCTGAAACTCTCTCTAAAACGATTAATAAGGTTTGCCAATTGAGTAGACAGTGATAGGGGCAGAATTAAACGATTTGTTTTCTTAAACTATACCTAATGCAGATGCAAAAAATTGTGTAATTTTGTTATGATTTTTTTTTTTTGCTAGAAATGTACCTTTTTGAAAATTTCGAGTTTGAGTATTTTTATAAAAAAAATTCCCAAAAATCCAAAAATGCAAAATTTGAATAAAACAAAAATACTTAAAGTGCACTCTTCTAGCATTTCGATCACAAAAAAAAAAAAAAAACAAAAAATTATAAAAAATCGAAAATCATATATTTCTCACTTGGAGCACCTTTAACCCATTTTAGCCCGCTGGTTGATTTTTCGACCACTAACTTTCAAATTAATTTCTGAAAAAAATAAAAAAAGATTTCTTCAAACTCTTTCCAAATATGCACAGTTCAGTTAAATGGAAATTCAGAAAAAAATAAATTTTTAATTATGCTGTTTTTCACTATTCAGGTAAGCTGCTAAAAAAATACATTTTTTTGACAAGTTTTGAAAAAATTTACGTAAGCAGGCAGCCAAAAGACTAAAGTATGAGAATCAGTTCGTTTTAAACAACACATGCATATTTAACTATGTGTTACCTGTGTGATAAAACACAGACGGTCGATTTTTCGACAAATGGCCCTATATGTATACTTTTATTAAAATATTTTCATATGTCACTTTTATATTAACAACTAGCTTAAACCCGCCGCTTCGCCGGGTTTTCAAAAAGTTTTCATTCAAAAATTGGGTAGGCTTGATTTTTCGCTACCAAAACGATTTTTTATTGTTTAAGTAATACCACAAATTATTAACCTTAAGATTGTTATATAATCTGATAGGAAATCGAAAACCTAAATTTTGGATTTATTTTTTTTTACAACAAAAACAACTTTTATCCAATTTTTTGGCTTAAACTAAAAATTTTTGAACATTTTTTAAAAAAATTTTTAAAAATATTAATACTTTGGTTTAGTAAAAATTTCAACTTATGTTTGAAGGATATTTTAACAAACAACATTTTTCAAAAAAAATTATTGAAATCCATTGCAAACTGACTGAAATATTTGCCTTCAAAGCTAAAAGTGTGAATTTCAAGTCGTTTTTCTCTCATTCTCAGCTTATAATTAATACTAAAAAGATCTGGTACTAACATTTTTCACAGTTTTCAAACTACATACATGATTTTGGTATCAAATTAAAGGAAATTTAAAAGCGTTTATTGATTTTGTTCTCGTTTAACCGAAGTGCAATTTAATCCATTAGGACCGAAAGAAAACCATAAAAAACAGACATTTTTAGACTTGAAGCAACATTTTGGTGAAAACTATGTATGCCATTGAGCAGAAATGAGTTATTATTGCATGCTAATTTTACTTTTTTTAAAAAACTGGCACTAAAACTTTTGAAATATTATGCAGTATTTAATGAAAATTCGAGACGCATATGTTTCCATATAGTAACATTGGTTGTTAATGGGTTAAAATAAAGTATCCTATTGCACTCTCTGCTGACCTATAAATATGTGTACAAAATTTTATAAAAATCTGAGTTGTCGTTTAAACGTGATGAGTGAACATAAAAAGTGGCTACAGATTTATTAATAGTATAGATAGATATTATTTAAAATCTTTTAATTTTGGTATATAGATTGGGTCATTTTTCGATTTTTCGACCACTTCGTAGTCGAAAAATTTTAATTCGAAAAAATTTTGAACTTTAGAATTTTCTTAATTAGATAACTAATAACAAAAATTTCTGATTACTAATAACTGAAAATTTCATTACGAAACTACAACGCGTTCTTGTAGCAGACCAAAATGGGTTAATAATTCTAAGAAAATATTTCTTATTTTTAATTTTAAATCTCTTAAATCGGGTAAAGATAATTGTATAGAAATGATAAACTTATGCTTATTCAACCAACCAATTTATTGTTTAATACATTGCACATGCTTCGATACCCTGCCAATAAGAAAATATTTGATTCACCCAAGCCAAGTATACAACATATTAACCAATATTGTAGGTAAATCACCGACAATTTTGACTCTTTACCGAAATGGTAGGAACATAATTTATCATCAAAGCCATTTGCGTTATTATACGTAGATTCTTCATGTTTTTTTTATATGAAATTGCTGTATGAATAACTATACAAGACAAGCTGAAAGAATATTTTTTGGTTGTAACAGGTCATTCAATAAGTCCGTAGGATAAGTAAGAAAAAAAAATAAAATTTTGATAAAACTCGATTATATTATTCAACATAGTTGCCTTCGAGAGCGATACAACGACTATAGCGATTTTCCAACTTTTCGATACCACTTTTATAGTACGATTTCTCTTTCTCGTCAAAATAGGCCTCAGCGTCAAATAGGTTTCAGCGATTACTTCATCATTGGACTTGAATTTCTTTCCAGAAAGCATTCTCTTGAGATCTGAAAAAAGGAAAAAGTCGCTGTGGGCTAAATCTGGAGAATACGGTGGGTGGGTAAGCAATTCGATACCCAATTCATTCAATTTTGCCATCGTTTTCATCGATTTGTGACACTGTGCATTGTCTTGGTGAAACAACACTTTTTTCTTTTGCAAATGTGGCCGTTTTTTGGCGATTTCAGCCTTCAATCGATCCAAAAGTACACAGTAATAGTCGCTGTTGGTGGTGGTTTCTTTTTGGAGATAGTCGATGAATATTATTCCTTTCGTATCCCAAAATACAGACTTCATCACCTTACAAGCCGACTGTTGGGTCTTTGCTCGCTTTTGATTCGGTTCGTGAACTGCAGTCCACTCAGCTGTCTGTCTTTTGGACTCTGGTGTATAATAGTGAATCCATGTTTCATCCATTGTCACATATCGACGATAGAATTCGATTTTATTGCGGTTTAACAGCGCCAAACACTCCTCTGAAGCAACAATTCGTTGCTGTTTTTGGTCAACTGTGAGCATAACCAATTTGTGGACTTTTTTGATGTTTTGTGGAATAACAGTCTCATTTGGGCGTCCACTGCGCTCTGCATCATTTGTGCTGGTTCGACCACGTTTGCAGATGCAGACGAAATGCAATATTCGGTGAAGTTTGGTGGTAGGTTCGGTGATGACGACTACACTTAGGCAAGACTCGATTGCTAACAAGCAGCAGACGGTACAAAACACTACGCTTTCGAGTCGTGCCTAAGTCTGCCCAGCCCAGCGCTCTTAAATATTCCTCACCATAAACATCATGGGAATTATGTGGTTGGTACAGCGGTGAATACTTTGAGTTAAAGTAGTATTGACTGAATATAAACTGTCCTTCCTTAGACAGCAAGAGATAGTGGAGGGTTAAGATTTTAAAAAGAAACCATTTCTAAAAAATTCAAAAATCTCCTTATAAAGACAGAAATATTTCAATAAACTTTCTTAGGACGTTTTTAATAAAAGAATTGTTAATATTTTTGAAAGATATTAACCAGTAACTTGAAAAAATCCATAATTCTTAGTTTCTAGGTGATTCAGGCGTTTATGTTTTTATATATGTAAATCTATTTTTTTAGAATTCGCGTTATAGCTATGGTTATGGTTATTAAGTTTAAGTTAAGTTTAAGTTAAGTTTAAGTTAAGTTTAAGTTAAGTTTAAGTTAAGTTTAAGTTAAGTTTAAGTTAAGTTTAAGTTAAGTTTAAGTTAAGTTTAAGTTAAGTTTAATTTAAGTTTAAGTTAAGTTTATGTTAAGTTTAAGTTAAGTTTAAGTTAAGTTTAAGTTAAGTTTAAGTTAAGTTTAAGTTAAGTTTAAGTTAAGTTTAAGTTAAGTTTAAGTTAAGTTTAAGTTAAGTTTAAGTTAAGTTTAAGTTAAGTTCAAGTTAAGTTTAAGTTAAGTTTAAGTTAAGTTTAAGTTAAGTTTAAGTTAAGTTTAAGTTAAGTTTAAGTAAAGTTTAAGTTAAGTTTAAATTAAGTTTAAGTTAAGTTTAAGTTAAGTTTAAGTTAAGTTTAAGTTAAGTTTAAGTTAAGTTTTAGTTAAGTTCAAGCTAAGTTTAAGTTAAGTTTAAGTTAAGTTTAAGTTAAGTTTAAGTTAAGTTTAAGTTAAGTTTAAGTTAAGTTTAAGTTAAGTTAAGGTTAAGTTTCAGTTAAGTTTAAGTTAAGTTTAAGTTAAGTTTAAGTTTAGCTTAAGCTAAGTTTAAGTTAAGTTTAAGTTAAGTTTAAGTTAAGTTTAATTTAAGCTTAAGTTAAGTTTATGTTAAGTTTAAGTTAAGTTTAAGTTAAGTTTAAGTTAAGTTTAAGTTAAGTTTAAGTTAAGTTTAAGTTAAGTTTAAGTTAAGTTTAAGTTAAGTTAAGTTTAAGTTAAGTTTAAGTTAAGTTTAAGTTAAGTTTAAGTTAAGTTTAAGTTAAGTTTAAGTTAAGTTTAAGTTAAGTTTAAGTTAAGTGTAAGTTAAGTTTAAGTTAAGTTTAAGTTAAGATTAAGTTAAGTTTAAGTTAAGTTTAAGTTAAGTTTAAGTTAAGTTTAAATTAAGTTTAAGTTAAGTTAAAGTTAAGTTTAAGTTAAGTTCAAGCTAAGTTTAAGTTAAGTTTAAGTTAAGTTTAAGTTAAGTTTAAGTTAAGTTTAAGTTAAGTTTAAGTTTATTTTAAGTTAAGTTTAAGTTAAGTTTAAGTTAAGTTTAAGTTAAGTTTAAGTTAAGTTTAAGTTAAGTTTAAGTTAAGTTTAAGTTAAGTTTAAGTTAAGTTTAAGTTAAGTTTAAGTTAAGTTTAAGTTAAGTTTAAGTTAAGTTTAAGTTAAGTTTAAGTTAAGTTTAAGTTAAGTTTAAGTTAAGTTAAGGTTAAGTTTCAGTTAAGTTTAAGTTAAGTTTAAGTTAAGTTTAAGTTAAGCTTAAGCTAAGTTTAAGTTAAGTTTAAGTTAAGTTTAAGTTAAGTTTAATTTAAGCTTAAGTTAAGTTTAAGTTAAGTTTAAGTTAAGTTTAAGTTAAGTTTAAGTTAAGTTTAAGTTAAGTTTAAGTTAAGTTTAAGTTAAGTTTAAGTTAAGTTTAAGTTAAGTTTAAGTTAAGTTTAAGTTAAGTTTAAGTTAAGTTTAAGTTAAGTTTAAGTTAAGTTTAAGTTAAGTTTAAGTTAAGTTTAAGTTAAGTTTAAGTTAAGTTTAAGTTAAGTTTAAGTTAAGTTTAAGTTAAGTTTAAGTTAAGTTTAAGTTAAGTTTAAGTTAAGTTTAAGTTAAGTTTAAGTTAAGTTTAAGTTAAGTTTAAGTTAAGTTTAAGTTAAGTTTAAGTTAATTTTAAGTTAAGTTTAAGTTTATTTTAAGTTAAGTTTAAGTTAAGTTTAAGTTAAGTTTAAGTTAAGTTTAAGTTAAGTTTAAGTTAAGTTTAAGTTAAGTTTAAGTTAAGTTTAAGTTAAGTTTAAGTTAAGTTTAAGTTAAGTTTAAGTTAAGTTAAAGTTAAGTTTAAGTTAAGTTTAAGTTAAGTTTAAGTTAAGTTTGAGT
This sequence comes from Coremacera marginata, assembly GCA_914767935.1. Lineage (NCBI taxonomy): Eukaryota > Metazoa > Arthropoda > Insecta > Diptera > Sciomyzidae > Coremacera > Coremacera marginata. The sequence continues at coordinate 137,429,302 of OU612047.1, read as the reverse complement.
TAAGTTTAAGTTAAGTTTAAGTTAAGTTTAAGTTAAGTTTAAGTTAAGTTTAAGTTAAGTTTAAATTAAGTTTAAGTTAAGTTTAAGTTAAGTTTAAGTTAAGTTTAAGTTAAGTTTAAGTTAAGTTTAAGTTAAGTTTAAGTTAAGTTTAAGTTAAGTTTAAGTTAAGTTTAAGTTAAGTTTAAGTTAAGTTTAAGTTAAGTTTAAGTTAAGTTTAAGTTAAGTTTAAGTTAAGTTTAAGTTAAGTTTAAGATAAGTTCAAGCTAAGTTTAAGTTAAGTTCAAGCTAAGTTTAAGTTAAGTTTAAGTTAAGTTTAAGTTAAGTTTAAGTTAAGTTTAAGTTAAGTTTAAGTTAAGTTTAAGTTAAGTTTAAGTTAAGTTTAAGTTAAGTTTAAGTTAAGTTTAAGTTAAGTTTAAGTTAAGTTTAAGTTAAGTTTAAGTTAAGTTTAAGTTAAGTTTAAGTTAAGTTTAAGTTAAGTTTAAGTTAAGTCTAAGTTAAGTTTAAGTTAAGTTTAAGTTAAGTTTAAGTTAGGTTTAAGTTAAGTTTAAGTTAAGTTTAAGTTAAGTTTAAGTTAAGTTTAAGTTAAGCTTAAGTTAAGTTTAAGTTAAGTTTGAGTTAAGTTTAAGTTAAGTTTAAGTTAAGTTTAAGTTAAGTTTAAGTTAAGTTTAAGTTAAGTTTAAGTTAAGTTTAAGTTAAGTTTAAGTTGAGTTTAAGTTAAGTTTAAGTTAAGTTTAAGTTAAGTTTAAGTTAAGTTTAAGTTAAGTTTAAGTTAAGTTTAAGTTAAGTTTAAGTTAAGTTTAAGTTAAGTTTAAGTTAAGTTTAAGTTAAGTTTAAGTTAAGTTTCAGTTAAGCTTAAGTTAAGTTTAAGTTAAGATTAAGTTAAGTTTAAGTTAAGTTTAAGTTAGGTTTAAGTTAAGTTTAAGTTAAGATTAAGCTAAGTTTAAGTTAAGTTTAAGTTAAGTTCAAGTTAAGTTTAATTTAAGTTTAAGTTAAGTTTATGTTAAGTTTAAGTTAAGTTTAAGTTAAGTTTAAGTTAAGTTTAAGTTAAGTTTAAGTTAAGTTTAAGTTAAGTTTAAGTTAAGTTTAAGTTAAGTTCAAGCTAAGTTTAAGTTAAGTTCAAGCTAAGCTTAAGCTAAGTTTAAGTTAAGTTTAAGTTAAGTTTAAGTTCAGTTTAAGTTAAGTGAAGTTTAAGTTAAGCTTAAGTTAAGTTTAATTTAAGTTTAAGTTAAGTTTATGTTAAGTTTAAGTTAAGCTTGAGTTAAGTTTAAGTTAAGCTTGAGTTAAGTTTAAGTGAAGTTTAAGTTAAGTTTAAGTTAAGTTTAAGTTAAGTTTAAGTTAAGTTTAAGTTGAGTTTAAGTTAAGTTTAAGTTAAGTTTAAGTTAAGTTTAAGTTAAGTTTAAGTTAAGTTTAAGTTAAGTTTAAGTTAAGTTTAAGTTAAGTTTAAGTTAAGTTTATGTTAAGTTTAAGTTAAGTTTAAGTTAAGTTTAACTTAAGTTTAAGTTAAGTTTAAGTTAAGTTTAAGTTAAGTTTAAGTTAAGTTTAAGATAAGTTTAAGTTAAGCTTAAGTTAAGTTTAAGTTAAGTTTAATTTAAGTTTAAGTTAAGTTTAAGTTAAGTTTAAGTTAAGTTTAAGTTAAGTTTAAGTTAAGTTTAAGTTAAGTTTAAGTTAAGTTTAAGTTAAGTTTAAGTTAAGTTTAAGTTAAGTTTATACTAAGTTTAAGTTAAGTTTAAGTTAAGCTTAAGTTAAGTTTAGGTTGGTTGCCTAAGCCTTTTGTATAGGTTCTACCATGGGAAATGTTCAAGGGAGGTACATGGCCTGACGCCACCAATTCGTGTATGTCCTAGGTCTACTCGGGCAGCTTTTCAAGCCCATCCTTTTACCATATCATCGGTGCCCAATAGAACCTCACATTACCGAGATAATTCGTTTTTTAGTCGCACAGTACGATTGTGGAATAATCTCCCTGTGAGCGTGTTCCCCGACAGTTTTTATTTGTGTAAGTTTAAAGCAAATCTTCACCGTCACTACTCCATCTTTCCACCCTCCAACTAACTATCACCCGTCTTCCGAATTAACGCAATGCATTCGCATCTAAAGGGGGCATCCCCTGAGCGTTGGTTAAGTTAAAAAGAAAAAGTTAAGTATAATTTAAGTTTAAGTTAAGTTTAAGTTAAGTTTAATTTTAAGTTTAAGTTTAAGTTTAAGCTTAAGTTAAGTTTAAGTTAAGTATAAGTTAAGTTGAAGTTAAGTTTAAGTTAAGTTTAAGTTAAGTTTAAGTTAAGTTTATGTTAAGTTTAAGTTAAGTTTAAGTTAAGTCTAAGTTAAGTTTAAGTTAAGTTTAAGTTAAGTTTAAGTTAAGTTTAAGTTAAGCTTAAGTTAAGTTTAAGTTAAGTTTAAGTTAAGTTTAAGTTAAGTTTTAAGTAAGCTTAAGTTAGGCTTAAGTTAAGTGTAAGTTCAGTTTAAATTAAGTTTAAGTTAAGTTTTGAGTTGCTATGTTTTAAGTTATACTTTTCTAATTTTCTTAAAAAGATATGATAAAAAATGTTTGTCTTAAGGTGTCAGACTATCTCAGACTGTCTTAAATTAAGTCATTAAAAAATAATAATGAAAAATACCTATAATAATGGCAACATTTATGTTTACGTCTAAATTAGAAGAAGGTATTATGAGAAAAAAGAGACATAAAAGCAACAGACAAATCTAACAATAAAGTGCAACCAACAAGAACAGCAATAATAATAAGAAAACTATTGTCCATTACGAATGCAGCAGAAAAATCGTCAGCAACAACAATAACAAAATTAGACAAAAAAATGACACAGCCAACAAAGACAACAAGCCAAAAGCAATTTATAACAACAGCGTTTTTGTTGTTGTTGTTTGGTGATTGCCTTGTCAGCAACAAATCGTTAAAGCAACAAAGAAATTCATCATTTTTAGTTGCTAGCACAAATGAAGGCAGTAACAGCAGAAGCAGCAGCAGCAGCAATAAAAAAGCCAAAGCTAAATCAACAGCAACGTTAAAGTAACAACAACAACAATCAGCAAACAGCAGCAAAATAACTGATTAGCTACAACAAAAACCATGCGCAGTATATGAAAATGTTGCGCATGCGCAATCCTAACTTCAAATGACAGCCAGACTTTGTGGTGTTTTTTTTTTGTTTGGGGTATGCAAGAAATTCTTTAAAAAAATATGCAGCAGCAGCTATAAAGATTCTGCTGCTGATAGATCATCTGACAACTGATAGATATTTGGTCTGGCCAAAGGCGCTGCAGCTAATCGTCATGAAGCGTGCATAAGTTGCAGTTGCTGCTGCTGCTGATGAGAATGTCTACTGAAATTACAACGTCAACAACAACATTAGAACAACAACAACAATAAATACTCACAACTTAAGCACAACTGACTGCCACAAAGTGGCATCATTTTGAGACCCAAACCAAAGTGGCCAGCAACATGTTGTTGGACTGGCCTTTTAGGGTAATGGACGAAATTTTGCGAGTTTGTCTTTTAGGCAATCACAAGCAACATCAGCAACATATAAATAAAACGGCATTAGACAAGGTTCCAAACTTTATGCAGCTAGGCAATCATCGTCATACAGGCGCAGCTCAATTTGGGCTAGAACTACACTCATGATAATAAGTTCAACATATTTTGTAAAATATAAATAAAAATATAAATAAATTTTGGATTTACATCATATACATGGACTGAACAAATTTTTTTTTAGGAAGCCTTAAGCCCTAGTACTTCAAAAAATAATTTTTATGAGCATAAAGCTAGCTACGCCATTATTGATTTATTATATCTCAAACTATTTGCTGCGATGTGCTCAACGTGTGCTAAAATGTGCTGCATTGAAAAATAAATTTATTCTGAAGGTATGCTTTTTAACAGGTATGCTCTTTTCTTCTGAAATCGACAGTATTTTTTTAAAAATCAGTATCTTTTTAAAAATTTAGAAATTGGGCTGCATTGTGCCGTATAGAGAAAGAGTTTGTGCCTTAAGCTTCAGTATTAATTTCTATTTAAGAATTTTAGTTTTTGTGCTGTAATGTGCTCAAGTTGTACTCCAAACTGACATAGAAAGATTAAAAAAAAGTAGGCAGTCGGAGGACTGCCAACCGAAGGAAAAACTTAAAGCAATGAAAAAATATTGCTGTTATGAATTTCCGATGTAGCTAGAGTCGGTAAATCAGACATATTTTTATATATAATATATTTGTAACATAATTAATTTGGTTGGGTTATCGGTAATTGGCTTGGTAATCGATTGGAAATCGCTTCGATAATTGGTTGGTTATTGCTCCGGTAATGGATAATTGGTTGGTAATCGCTTTGGTAATATGGAATAAGTCGGTAATCGGTTGGTTGTCGCTTTGGTAATCGGTAATAAGTTGGTAATAGCTTCCGTAATCGGTTGGTAATCGCTTCGGTAATGGGCTGGTAATCACTTCAGTAATCGGTAAATGGGTCGGTAATCGGTTGGTAATCGCTTCGGTTATCGGTAATTGGTTCGGTAATCGTTAATTGGTTCGGTAATCGTTAATTGGTTCGGTAATCGATTGGTAATCGCTTCAGTAATCGGTAATCAGTAATCGGTAACCAAAATTGGTTTGGTAAATGGTTGGTAATTGATTTGTAATCGCTTCGATAGCCGGTTATTGGTTCGGTAATCGCCTCGGTAAAAAAAAGCTCACCAAACATTTTTGCCAAGTAAAACCACTCGCTTCGGTCCGATAATCGGTAATTGGTTCGATAATCGGTTGGTAATCGCCTCGGTAATAAAAAAAAGCTCACCAAACATGTTTGCCAAGCATAACCACGGCATAAGCAGCGCTGTACAATGCAGCAGAAATGAACAGCTAAAAGCGTGATGATATCGCTAACAGCGTGATGATATTGCGAATCTTTAGTTTTGCTCTCTACCAAAAAGTGCTCAATGCGCCCAAAGAAGTTTTCACTTTTCAAAAAGTTTTCACATAAATCACATATTTGTGAATTCTTTGCGTCAAAGGAAGGTTGAAATTCAGAACGTAATCGATTTATGCATTCGAAAATGATACTACGTCAAAACCTCTGGTGAATTATAATGGTAGAAACATCTGAAAATTTTTCATAGAATGTGTAGAAAAGCGCTGAAAAATGTTGATAGAATTAAGTTTCAACAAAAATGTTATAAACCATGCCATTTTAAATGATAGTATAAGAATTATTTTAACAGAGGTTTTTTCCAAATCTATGATATAAACTAAAAAATAAGCTTCTTATAAAAATGTTCTACTCGACTTTAATGCTTATTCAAATACGATTCTTATTTATGCAAATTCAATTTATTCAAATACAAGCTTGGTTCTTCTAATGTCTCTTAGAAGTATATTTAAAAAAAAAATTTAAGCCCACATTTTTGAACCGAAAATATAAACGGCAGGCTTATAGAAAAAAAGTATCTATGCTCTTAAAATACTAAATATGTGAATTTTTTAAATCTCTCTACAGCAACTTATAGCACAAGCTTAACACATTACAGCACAAGTTAAAACTTATGGAAACAAAATTTAATGCTAGACTAATATATGATAAAAATACCCTTAGATAATTTTTTTTTATCAATGCGGCATATGGTAGCACATATAGAGCACATTACAGCACGTGTTCTTTATTGCACATAAATCCAGATGATGAAGCTCAATACAGGCATACGAATTTTTTTTTTAAACACTAACAATATTTATGAATAATTTTCTATGATTTTTCATAGGGTGTATGGAATAGAATATAAATGCTGCATATGGTTTATTTGCAATGCTGCAAATGTTAAGCAAATGCTTTATGCTGCTTCATGCTCTGATAGTAGAAACTTTATAGTTGTTGTTGTTGTTGTTATTTGAGTTTTGGTGCTTTTAACAATTTCTTTTAACTTTTGACTTGCAGCAGCAGCAGCAACACAAACAACAACAACAACAACAACAACAACAACAACAACAACAACAAAAACCCGTCAACAATAAAGCACATAAGCAAAACAACCAACCACAACAACAATTACGTTTTTAATGAACTGTCAATTTTTATAGCTCGTTTTAATGTTTGTTGTTATATTTGTTGTTTTTATTACTATTGTTGTTGTTGTTGTTTTCTATGTTTTTGTTTCTTTGATTATTGCTTTTGCTTGTTATTTATTCTTCTTGTAGTTGTCTAGCCATATTAGCCGTTTTTTCACTTAATTGAATAAATCATTCACAATTATTGCTTCTAGCCATGTTTGTTTTGTTGCCAAGTTAAGATGTTATTTTGATTTTATTATTAGACAATTGTTTTTCTAGCAATTAAATTGACATTTGATTGCTTACTTTTACCAAAACAACTTTTTGATAGTACGCAGATTTGGTATTTTTCATGAATACTGATTGTATCAGTATTTAACCGGTTAACTTGCATTTATTTAAGTGGTTCGAAATATTTCTGTTTAAATGATATGGTAAGAGAATATTTAGTTGTATGGCTAGATTATTGTGTTTATCTTACAAAAAGCACAACATATTCACAAAAATTATGCTCTTTGTCAGATCATAAAAAGGTTTTTCTATTTAGACCTAAATAAAGGCTGTCCCAAAAGTCACGAAAATTTTAATTTTTTAATAAAACTCATTGTTTTGTTGAAATGTCTTTGAGTTTTTAATGAATTATAAAGTAGAGACATGGAGGTTATTGATGATATAAAATATAGCTCAAATGGTCCTTTTCATGAAATTTTCTTTGACATTCTGTCATAATTCTGGAAAAATTGCTGCAATGGCCAGTTGGATTTCCTGTTTCAGCCCTGGAGTTGTTTGGGGTTCATTGGCATAGACTTTCTCTTTGAGGAAACTTCAAAGGAAAAAGTCCAATGGCGTCATATCGCATGATTTCGGTGGCCAACTCACAAGACCTTGGCGCGAAATAATCTTCCCTACGAATTTCGTCTGAGCTGATGAGGTCGGCCGAAACTCCGAACACGGGTTGTTATGGCCACCTAAGTAAGTATGAAAAGTATGAAAAAAATGATAACATTAAAATATTATTGCTATTACATAAGATATGCCGGCTGATTTTTGTTTTTGCTTCATAGCCACTGCGAATAGTTTTTCGTATTTTTTCTTCTTATCTTTTCAATGATATTCTGTTTGTTAAAAATTTTTCAAATTTAATGCAAAAATTTTTATTTTAAAAAAGTCGTCACTTTTTTATATGCTGTGAGTTTTGTGTTTTTTTCTTTTTTGCTACTTTTTTAAAAGCACTCTTCCATGATAATAAAATAAGGTGAATAAACCCTAAAGTTGAGGTTTTTTTTTTTTTGTTCGGAAAGAAAAAAAATTAATTTTCGAAAAACTACTCGCGACGAGATTTAAATATGAAATTTATTTAAATGCCAGATTTTGTTTAAATTTTTTGTCATCCAAAATTGACTTCCAAACAGAGTCCAAGTTGTATATAAAAATGTGTAAAAATTTTAATTTCTTACCAATTATAATTTAAGTGGGTAATATTTTCAATGAAAATATATTGGATCTCATGCATAAAAGTGAGAAAATGCTTTTTGCTCAATTTTTTGAGCAATTACTCTTTGTCATAAGCATAAAAAAATCTTTTACTCGCTAGTAAGATCTCGCTCATCGCGATGAATCTGAAGGCCTGAGAAAGTTCGTAAGACGAAAGCTCTTAGTGAGTGAATTCTCAAAACGATATGCATAATTCTGATATGTAAATCGCTTGTTTGAGAACTTTCTCGTTCAATGTTGAGTCACCTATTAAGTGATCTCCCACTTTTTTAAATAGCAAATATCGCCAAATACTATTGAGAAAATAGTCCCATACAACTCGATAATCCTGAAAAATATTGATTATCTCATATCGATTCTAATTAAAAGATTCTACAGCAATTTTCAAGGGGTTGGATCAGATATTGCTATACTAGCAAAATTCATGGATAGGTTTTTTGATTTAATAACAATTTTGAAATTCATAATATCCTTATTGATCTTTTTGTTATGTTTAAATGCAGTAAAGATCCTAGTATTCGATTTTGCGAGGTTATTTCTAATTGCATTAGCTGATGTAGTTTAACAAAGAGTGAAAATTAAAGTTTGTTGGAAATTTTTTTTTCATTTGACACAAAAATTAACATTTATGAGTGTACAAAATTTTAGTCATGGTTGCGATCGCTTTGTTGTTTATCAATCCAATACATATAAAGCATATATTAGTTTAACTTCATTATTTTGTTTTAAATTTGTTGCAGTACATGCAAATTAATTTTTTTTTTTCTTAAACGCACATATTTAATTGTGCATCAACTATTTTTTGCTGAATTCGCGATATTTTTCTTACAAGTAAATTTTTTGAGCTTCTATTGAGACAAATTACAATATGACTCAACAAATTATTGTTCTTTAATAATTAAAAAAAAAAAGCATGTTGAAGTTGGAAACGGCCTCATCCTGACAAAAGCTCAGAGCACTTGCACAGTTTCAGCAAAACTTTTTTTTTAAAAAACCTAAGAAATACAATTTTATGTAATAACCAAATATTAGTTTATTGAAAAATTTATTTAAACGACTTTACCAAAAATTTCACAGGTAGCTTGAACTTCATAAGAATCTTTCAGCCTCAATTGAAACCTATATAAATAAATTTTAAAATAATGGATTATTTAAGTTCTTCTTTTTAATTTTTAGTCTAATTTTATTTTTTTTTTGTCATTATTGTTAATTTTGACTGCAAATGGCCAATAAACTCATATATATTAATTCTGGTTCTACAAAAACATTTTCAACACACGGCAGAGCTCTTTCAAATATTAAAATTTCGTGTAGATAACTTTGCTACCTTAAAAAAATGTATTAAAAATGAGTTAATCTCAAATATTTCGTTGGCATATAATTTTCAACTTTCCAAGAATTTGGGAAATCATTTTTTAATAGTATATTTCCTAATCAGATAGATTCAAAAATATGCATTTTTTTATCTTTGAGATAAGCATTCACAGATGTTTTGTCAGAAAAGTGGTTTTCTGAAGGGGAATTTTTATAAAATATTTCTTATAATTGCTATCACCACCCTTATCATTGCAAAAAAAAAGAAAAAAAAAGATATGCAATAATCTACATCCGCTATAAAAGCCTTTTCAATCGCTAAGAGAATTCATTCAATTCTTGAAAATGTCTTCTAAAACATTGATTTTACTCTGCATTACTTTGGCTCTGGTATACACCACAGCATTTCCAGATGGTGGCAAGATTGATGCCGGATTTCAACATAGTGACCGATACGGCGATTCTGGACACGTGAATGTTCAAAAGGATATTTGGAAAAGCGATGATGGGAAATCAAGTCTAAACATTCATGGTGGAGTACAGCAACATTTCGGAGGTGGTGCTAAGCCGGACGCAAACGTTGGATTGACCTTCAGTCATGATATATAAAAGTATGGTTTACTATTTTCAATAAAGAACTAAATATGAAGCAACTTAAAAGCTTCTAAAAGGATTAACTAAGTTGTTTTCTTATACGAACATTTTAGCAAAAAAAAAAAAACATTATTAAATTGATTGGTTGGTCAGTTAATAAAAAAGATGTGCTTTCTTAACAAACAAAAAAGAACATCCGGCTATGTACTTCGAACAATGTCTGTTATGTCATCAGCATATCCAATAAAAAACTGTCATTGTTAGCATCTATTTTATACCTACACAACAAAATAATTTTGGCCGTCTAAATTGCTCAAATACCGCACTAAATGTCATATCTTATTTGCCCTTATTTGCTTGAGACTTGCATTGTGCCTAAATGTCGGAACATTTTCGCATAGACTTTTGCAATGTTCGTGAACTGAGAGTGAATTTCTTCTTGGTCTATGCATATTGTGCTCTTTATAGGCCTCAAATAATGGCATTAAGTGTGACCCAGCTGACGGAGGACACAGATTCACTGGATTTTCATATTCCTGGGTATCACTTACTGCCATTGTTTCTTCGTATAGGTGCACCGCTCTTTTTATAAGAACAGATGTGGCATACCAGTTCGAGCGGGGTCTGAGCGTTGCCGATCCGGATTTCAGCTCCATGTGGGTGAGGTTCAGAGTTCGTTCGCACATGCTACATTTTTGTTCCGTGTATAGAAGTCCGAATTTAGGAAGAGAACCCACTTTTATTAAATTGGACTCTCTCTCTCTCTCTCTAATTCGATTACGCACATTTTGGGGTGTTGCCGGTGTTCTCAATGTCCACAACTTGGCTTGGTTATGTCACTCAAGCCACACCCCACACCTGAAGGACAATATGTTGAGGTTTTTGCTGAATCGAACCAATTGATTCAATTAGTGAAGGAACCAACATTTTGCCCACAAAATAATTTGCAAAGCCATAATATCTTAGACCTTTTTCTGACTTCTCATCATGCAAAATATAATGTGAGTGTCAATGCTCCTCTTGGTAATTCGGACCATTGTACCATCTGCGCTGTTTTTTTTTATATTCTGACCTTCGCACCTCTACGCCTAAAGCCCCGAAAAGGACTGCATGGTTTTATGAAAGAGGAAATTGGAATGCGTTAAATAATTTCTTAAATTTTTAAAAGTTAAATAGAAATGTGAATGCCGCGGCTGTCATGGTACAAGAAATTATCTTATTGAGTATGCGGTCTTTTATCCCCAATAAGAAGAAAAGCATTAAACCAAAAGACCACTCATGGTTTAATGAGACTTGCAAGATTGCAGTCAGGTCCGAAGAGGAAGCCTATCAGAATTGGCGATATGATAAGAATGCTGCTACTAATAGACTTCGCATCGAGGCTAGGAATCGCTGTAACGCAATTTTAAAACGCGAAAAGTTTCTTCACGAAACAGGCATTAGAGAACAGTTTCTTCTCTGCCTTAAAGGGTGCAAAAACTTTTGGTCATTTATTAAAAGAGTTAATAATCAAACGTCTTCGTCGATTCCAACTCTTTCAAAAGGTGACCAACTCTTCACTGACTTGGCTGATAAAGCAAACCTGTGGGCTGGATTGTTTGCACATAATTTCACAATCTCGGATAGCAGTCAGCCACTGCCCTTTATTGGGACTAGTTCTTCTTCAATGAAGGAGATATATTTCGAACGAGAACAGTCAAAAGAGTCCTTGCAAATCTTTACATAAACAAAGCCTCTGGTCCTGATGGCATACAACCAATTGTGCCTAAAACGTGTGCTTCTCCACGGGCTCGGCCTTTGCGCAACCTTTTCAACATCTCATACAGGACAGGAAGTTGGAAGGTCGCAAATGTCCAGCTGATACCTAAAAAGAGCACTGCGATATGCTCTACGCTTTCCAAAGTTATGGAGAGCGTAATAAACTTCCACCTAATGAACTATCTGGAGCACAATGAATTGCTAAGTGACCGTCAATATGGTTTTCGTAAGGCCCAGTCTACTGATGACCTTATGGCGTTCCTTACAGAAAAATGGAACCAAAGCGTTCACCTGTTCGGTGAGAGCAGGGTTGTTGCTCTGGATATTTCAAAGGCGCTTGACCGAGTGTGGCATGAAGCACTCGTCTCTAAGCTAATTGCATAAGGTGTCGGTGGTATCTTTGCTCGGTGGATCACGTCACTTTCTTAAGGACAGAACTATCCGTGTTGTAATCGACGGATACACACGCCATCAAGGCATCAGGAGTACCGCAGGGCTCTTTTCTATCGCCAACTTTGTTTTTGGTTTTTATCAACGACCTTCTGTCATTGACTCATAACCCAATTCATTCGTTTGCGGACGACAGCAGCATTTGTGTCATTCATATTTTTTCAAAAAAAGCCAAAATATGAATGACATACTTCTTAAAGACTTGAAAAAAAATCTCCGAGTGGGGTCTTGATAATAGAGTAGAGTTTAATGCAAACAAGACCCAGTGTTGCCTATTAACCCATAAGCGGATGAATTGTCCCTTAGCTCCCTTAAACATGAATGGTGTAGATCTTTTGGAGTCAGATGTTCTTGACGTTCTGGGCATATCGACACAATCAGACCTTCGTTGGAATGATCATATTTTCCATGTGTCGAAAGAAGCGGCCAAGTGCCTAGGTTTCTTAAAACGGTGCAAGCGATACTTCACCCCATCTAATCTTCGAATGATCTATACCTCATATATAAGGCCTAAAATGAAGTACAATTCGGACATTTGGACAGGAGCTTCGAGATCTTATTTGGAGCTTCTGGACCGAATTCAACGCGGTGCGATATATATGATAGAATATGAAAACATTTTATCTCCTCTCAGTTCCCTTGGGCATCAGCGCAATATTGGTTGCCTAAGCCTTTTGTATAGGTTCTACAATGGGAAGTGTTCAAGAGAGGTACATGGCCTGACGCCACCAGTTCGTGTATTTCCTAGGTCTACTCGGGCAGCTTTTCAAGCCCATCCCTTTACCATTGCATCGGTGCCGAATAGAACCTCGCATTACCGAGATAATTCGTTTTATATTCGCACAGTAGGGTTGTGGAATAATCTCCATGTTTCATGTGTTTCCCGCCAATTTTAATCTGTGTAAAAGGGGGCATCCCCTGAGCGTTGGTTAAGTTAAACAAAACAATACATAGTGTTGCAGAAAGGAAAGAGTTAAGCATAATTTTAAAAAATTTCTTGTACCCTAAATTTGAATTCTATTATCTATTCTATATTATTCCAGGTCATTAAATTGTAAGCCGTACGGAAAAAATTATAGACAGCGTTTATATGTGCCATAAAGCTTTTTTTTTTTTAACTATTAAACATAAAAAGAAAAAAAAACTCCACAAGCAGCACAACTGAACTTAAAAGCTTATTAATTACAGGTGCTAAATTCAACACAAGCTCGCACTTACTTTATTTCATCTGTTCAATTCCCGCTGCCCATTTCCATCTGCAACAATACTGAACCAATCAAAGCCGTTTTTGTGTCTATCATTAAAAAACTTAAAAAAAAATAAAAAAAAAATGTTTAAAAAAATTATTGCGGCCAACTGCAATTTGCCTGAAATAAGACAGCAACACACAGCAACAACATGTTGCCAATTGTAGCTAGAAATTGCAATGAATGTTTAACTTATGATGTATAATGGTTTTGCTTGTTGCTAGTGTAATATTGTTGTTGCTGTTAGTTGCTGCTGTTCACGATGTCTTTGCTGTCAATCAGTTGATTGTTTACAACAGCCACAACGTCAGCAACAATTGGCGTGGCTTGAAAACCAGCAATTAACGAATGCACACTTAAAAAAAAAAAAAGGTAAGAAGACTCGCTTCGCTCAGCCAGCAGCAAGCTATGCATGTGTTGGCCAGCTTGGCGGCGGCATCTGTTGTCTTGGCTCTTGGCTGCTCACTTGCTGGCTGTTCATTATGTAAACCACGTTATTCACGCTTCTATTGTATTGATTGAACAAGTTCAAGCAGCTTCGAGCAACAACTTTTGAGTGGTCGTCATTTCTTTTATATATGCGAGTATTATTGCACAGGAGCAACAGCTATCGTACTCTGCCACCAAGCAAGCAATCGGTGCAGCACAACAGCAACTTTAACCAATGAATTGGAAAAATATCGTTGCAGGCTCTTAAAAACAAGACATATAATTTTGTTATTAGCAAATTTTTATTTGGTAGCAAATTCTCAAGCAGCCACTAAAAAAGAGGATTCTATTTTTTTGTAGCCGAAAGCCTTAATCGAGTGCGTTGGAATGCGTTGAAATGCTTTGTTTTTAATGACGCGTCATAACGTTGCCTGATGTTCTGTCATGTTGTTGTCTTGTGTTCATGTTGCTGATTATTTTCCACTGATTGTTTGACGACAAATCAATGCAATGGGAAAATGGTGAGATTACTAAGATATTTAAAAAGCATTACTTAAAAGCTTATTGGCTGCTGTACTAAAATTTGCCTTAAATAGCGCTGCAACAGCTTTCAGCCACTCATCGCGGACTTTCTTACAAATGTTCTTACTTAAAACCAACTTCATGTGTATCTTAATCCAGATAAGCACAAATTTTTAAAGTGAAACTTTTTAGGCGGCGATGTGACGATTTTTATTGAGGGAAAAATTTTAAAAAACACGTATAAATGTTTATTAACATGTAACAAAAAAGTGAATTTGGTAACGTTGTTGAAGCCAGTATGACGTCACGATAAAATTGCAAAGACTACTGAATAAAAATTACACTGACAGTTTGTGATCTGACATTTGGCTTGACATATGAGTCATTCCATGTGAAATCATCAAATCGAGGACGCCACTATGCTTCAAATTTTGCTTAAACTTGGTGGGAATAATCTTTGAGATTTCAAAGATGTAAAACCACAGTGTAACACCAAGCGACACATTCCAAATATGATAATTAATGCATTATTTAGTTTGTGGTCTCAATTTGAATAATAAAGACAGTGAATTAATACAAAAATATAATATTTACTACAATAGGTACCACTCACTGAAAGAAAAGGTACTGTAGAAAGGTACATTTTACTCCAAACTTGCGATATTCCACTAGCTCCTGTATCTGATCTAAGTTACCCATAAAGAATATTTTTCTTGGAGATCATATTCATACGAAATATAACAAAAAATATTTTATAATTTATTCAAAACAAAATTGTGCAAAGGCTCTTGTGTTTTTTATTTTCTTCTTTTATGGGCCGAAAAATTTACAACAAAAGTAACATTTTTTGAAAGTTCAAGACGAGTACTAATTTCCTTAACATTTTCAAGAATTTTTCAGCTCCCCACATAAAAATTTTGAGGCCTACATTATGCAATTTTGTCAAATTCCAAAATTTCGTTTTAAATATATTCTTACAAGACGTAAGTTTTTTGAATAAATTTTAAGTTATTTTTTTGAAGTGAAACTTTTATAGCCGCGTATACAACAATACAGCGAGCTAGATGGGGGGTAAAACCAATGTAACGAAATGGTTCTTATAAAAACAACAACACAGCAATTCGCTACATTACACCGAAAAAAAAGCAATAGTAAAATCACCTAAGTCGGCTTGGGTAAAGAGAATTGTATGGGAATTATAAACTTATGCTTATTCACCTAAGCAATTTATTGTTTAATACATTGCTTTGAAAGCATATACTTCAATACCCTGCCAAAAAAAAGTATTTGATTCACCTAAGCCAAAAATCCAAAAATACAAATTAAAAAAAAAACTAGCATGGATTTAGCATGGCTTTAGCATAGTTTTGAGCTATTTTCTGCAAAAACAAAAAACGCAGGTGCGCCGTTAGATTTGATAATTAAATGGTTTTTTGTAGTAAAATAAATTTTAAATTCAAAAATAACATAAAGTAAATTAAAAAACACATGTCAATATTCACACCAGTAAATTTTTTTAAATTTCATCAACAAAAAGAAAAAAAAAATAAAAAAAAAATGTCTATTCCCCCCTTGCGGAATTAAACTAGGAATTTTTGGTGCCAGTCCATTGCTCAACCCACTGATCCAAAAAGCCTTGCTACTGGTTGCTGACATAACTGCAGCTATGCTAACAGATGCAATATGTCACAGTATTCTGTTGATAGACATGCAACAAAAATCTATTAATAGATTATTGTGTTATGCTGCAGCATAGCTTCAGTTGTAATTAATATTAAATCAATCATTCTGCGTAACGAAGGAGCTTGGCTCGATGCGTAATGTAGTGACTTCTTAATCGGTGGTATCGGTGGGTCGACTACCACGGCAGTCGAAGGTAATATTTGTATACATATTTGACATTTAATTTATTTTAATGGTATTGTGTTAAGTAAAACGGTGTTGATAAAAGAAACATTTGTGTAGTTGCCGATTTAAAAAAAGGTAAAGCAAAAAAAACCAAAACCCGGAAAAAAGTATAAACAGTATAAAATAAATAAAAGTATTATAAAAGTAAACAATTATAAATAATATAAATAAGCAAAAGTATAAAATGTATAAATTACCAAATACTTGGTTAATTTATCAACCAAATAAAAATTGGCAATTTAACATGATGAAGTACTTGGCAGACTGCATACTGCCAAAGCCATTTTATATATTATACTGGGTTTTTTTCAGTTTAACATAAGCTTTTTTCTCGGTGTAGTTGTATAAAAACGAAAAATTGCTATTTAAATTTTTTTATATTTTGGCTTCCACTGAGGATTGAACACAGTACGTTTGTATCCATAGCCGGCTGTTTTAACCACTAGGCCACTTAGACATAATCATTTGAGTAGCTCATACTTATGTTAAGTCAACAATCAGTACTTCTCTCTTTAATGTAATGTAGAAGTTCACGGAGCCGTGAGTAATGTTAGGGCTCAGCTGATGAGTCCACCGACTCTTGACTGAACTATCCCAGCGATCCTGCCACTTTAGCAAGCTTCTCTCCCATGCGAAGCTTGCTTTTACGAGAAGGTCGAAAGGTATCTAGCTGGCTAAAACTAGTGCTACGCGTTCGGAGACTGTTCTAAAACTGCAGTAGACTCTAGAGTCCGTACACCGACTCAACGCCACGTCGGTAAGACTTCGTTTTCATCGCTGTGGCCCATATAGTCGAGCCGTACATAATGATTGACCGCACTTAGTTGACCAACAGTGTCTCTCGTGTTCGGCATTATTCTCGATAGCGCAATACATGCTTCGGCTGCTGGAATGATAGTCAAGAGTCGGCTTCGATTTTATCACCGTATCGCGTGTACTTATGCTGGCGGTTTCTAATTTCTTCCGGCCACTGATGAGCACAGCCTCCGTCTTGTGCTCTTCCAGACTAAGACTCAGTAACCTCAAACCAGTCATGGATAGTGCCGATAGTAACACTAACGAGGGCCTCGACTTCTTCCAGGTGTTTTGCGCTGTACCCACAACAGCTAGGTTGTCCTCAAAGCCGACGATCTTGTCGATTCTTGGTACGGTAAGCCTAAGAACACCATCGTACATGACGTTTTACAGGAGAGGGCTCAGAACTGACCACTGGGGGACTCCACCGGAGACATTGTAAGTCATCTTTCCTTCTTCTGTTTCATATCGAAGAACTGAAATCTTTCGTTGAAATAATTTGCTATGTTCTTCGTGAGGTATGGTGGCACTACAAAATGTTTTATTGCCTTCATGATTTGGATCCAGCTACCCGAGTTGAAAGCATTTCGTACATCGAGTGTTGCCACGAGACAATACTGCTGTGCTCCTTTCCTCGAGCTTTTACCCACACATGCTTTATGTGAGATGCTCGTGGCCAACTTGATAGCATCAGTTGTTGAGTCTGAAAACTTTCGGAACCTAAACCGTTGGGTGGAAAGCCCTTCTCCTTCTTGAATAGCTTTTTCTAGGCAATTACATATTACTCGCTCGAAGATGTTGCCTATTGTGTCTGTAGCCTGACGGAGTGTTAGTGTAGCCACTACCTTTTGGTATGAGCACTAGATTTTGTGTCTTCCACTGTGCTGAGAATACGCCTTCTACTGGGCACGCGTTGAAAAGCTGCATGAATGCATGTGGCTGCGATGCAATGGCGAGTTTTAATGCGCAGTTTGGAATACAATCAGGACCTAGTCCCTTGTCGTTCATTGTACCCATTGCTATTGCTACGATCTTTTCCTCTCTAACCATTGAAGTGGGTTGCAACTCGCCATATTCATCAATGGCTGGATCGCAGGCTGCTGCAGTAAAAGTGTCCGTACTACTTATGACACCAAACACCTGTGGGTTCGTGGGTGTCGGTCGCCTGAACGCCTTCAGCTTCTTCATAACTAATCTGTACGCAGTACCCCAAGGGGTGGCTTCTGCCTCGTCGCAGAGTTGCAGGAAGCTCACTCGCTTGCTTTTGCTGGATCTTCTTGAGTGTTCGGTAGTGATCACAGAGTTCGTCGTAGCTACTCTTACCTCTGGCACGGTAGTACCTTCTCCTTGCTTGAATGTATTGACTACGGGCTTCAGAAAATTTCTGTTATCCACCTATAGACCGGGTTGTGGTTTCGCTTGCTAGGTCGTCTCAGTATATTCGCCGAGTCGCAAACCCTTTTTACATAGCTTAAGGCCTGCTTTGTCATGTCGGCCGGTGATCCGTGGAGGTATCATAATTTTAAAAACGTTTTCGTCTAACGTTCCGGTTCTGTGCGAAGCTCTGCTGTGGTTTCAAATGCTTGCTCGACTACTGAGTTGTTTATCCAGTCTATAGATAATAGCTTGGTGATCGCTGTGTGTGTAAACGTCGCCAATCTGCTTGTCTACTTAGCACGCTGCTGGAGAATGTCAGGTCGATTATCGAATTTCTTTCTGCACCGGTGTTCTGCAATGTGTTCTGTGTTCCAGTGTTTAATAGGACCACGACTAGTGAAGCGAACGCCTCGAGGTGTACGAGACCCCGCTAGTTTGTACTCTGACTGCCCAGTCTACAGCCCATGCGTTGAAGTCACCTGCGATAAGGATTGGTTGGAGCCCTCTCCCATCATCAACTATCGCATTTAGAATTCCTGGTTGGACAGACTTTGTGCCAGGTAGCAGCTTACGACTTGTATGCCATCTACTTCAGCCCGAACGAAACCATTTGAGCGAGTATGCTGTTGCTTGTAGAAAGGTGCTCTCCCAGAGGTGCATATGGCGGCTTTCCCAGTATTGTCCGAGACCCAAACTCCAGGAGTTTTACTGCTGTAGGTACACTGGTCTCTAATAGCTTGCGCTAGGAGGTATTGGGAGGCTGCGCGACAGTTGTTGAGTTTCAACTGCAGAAATTTCACCTACGCTTATGCTGATTAGCTTCTTGGAAGGAGACGGACACCTCCAGCTCCCGTCGTGATGGTTGGAGTCCTTACACTCCCATTGCTAGCCATAAGAAGAAGCTAGCAACTGCTCCGCACTCTTTGGCGGCCTTCGCTGCCGCATTCCATAATACATCACTTGCTTCGGTCTGTACTTGTACAGTTTCTTGCTGTGAGCCCAAAATCAAGGCACCTGAAACTTTGAGTGAAACAACCTTTTCTCGGACTCTGCAGATAACCCTGGCAACCTTGAGTTTTTAACTATTCCGGACGGATATAACTTGACGGATCCGTCAAAGCTGGTCCTATAACTTTTTTCCCCTCAACATTTCTTCTGAACTCACATGTCCATTATCTGCCACCCTTCTGAGGTCCACCTACAAAAAACACAAATACCTTGTGGATTGTTTTTGTATGTACATTGCACATGAGTTCGAAACTACACTGAATTTATTATCAAATTATCCGAGTAATGACCGAATACTCCTGCTTTCGAGATATCCAGGTTTTTTTCCTGGTACCTGAACAAAGCTATTCAAAACCTCCATGAAGTAAAAAAATACGATACAGTGACTAGTCATTCTATTTAAAAATCCTTATTACTTTTGTATAAAATTAAACCACTGTGCAACGTTCTCAACCAAGGCTTAATTAGAGCTTTTATAAATTAAAAGAAATGTTTGCTTTCCGCTCGTATCTCCTCCCCCAAAGCATTACATTTAGCTTAGCACTTCATGGTAGCATTTTCTGATGCACAGCGCTCCGTCAGTTCAACATCATCATCATTGGCTGACTGACGACCTGACTGCACATTTTAAGCCCTTGCCAACAACTCTTGAACTTTACCCTTCTAAGCAAGCTTTGTTAAGCAGCAGAATACTTTCACTTGCAGCCAAGAAATGCAGCCTGGCAAGCAGCCACAACAACAAGTGAGCAAACGGAATCCGCCCACCTTTTAGTTAAGAGGTTTAAGTGACTTAATTTATTCACATATTTTTCAACCCTATCTTTTGGCATTTTTTCACATATTATTTTCTAGTCACTGCTTCAGCATGTTAACAAAAATAGGAATAATAATAAAAAAAAAGAATTCAAAAAATCATCATCTATGCACTCAACTTAGCCGCGAGCATTTGCCACATTTAATTGCATTAAATAATTGGCAATGCTAGGCATTGAACAACGTGCTGCACGCTGCACGCTGCACCAGTCAGCGTCATTGTCGACCCATTTGCCTGAGTCATGACTTTAGTGTGCATCCAGTAATGAGCTAAAGTCGAGTCGTGTCGAGAACCTGTTTAAAGCCTATTTTGTTGCTGATGGCTTGGCTTTAATATGCTTATGTTGCATGTTGTCTTTGGCAGCATGATTTTTGTTTTAACTTGTTTCGTTGCTGTTTTGGTTGTTGTTGTCTTCATCATTTGACTAAGTCCTAGTTTAAGCCTAAGTTGAGTCTTTTGCTGCTGCTCACATGTTGCTAGTTTTATGCTTTTAATATGCTGGAATTTTTTTAGCTTGGAGCTCTTAACTTTTCACTTGATCACGTTAAGCTTTATTGACTAGATTTGAAGTTAATTGCTTGCATAGCGGATGCAATTTCATTTAACATCGATTTTTAATTTTAATTTAATTTTATGGCAAATATTCGTGTCCACCAAAAAACTACAACGAATCACTTCTTTACGTGGGACACAGTTATGTAAATAAGTTTTTTTTTAGCATAATTTTACTTTATGATCAAAACGTTAGTATTTTTGTTTAATTTTTATTAAAGCTAATTGAGCCTCCTAAGTCCAGAAATGCAGGAATAAAATATCGGACTCAAATGGTTTTGGAGATAAAAATCGCGAAAGTTTGCAAATTCAGTGCAAAATTGGCGCGTGTGTGAAAGCTTATCTAACCTGTACACTAGAGTGTCCCAAAAAATCGAAGCTGTTTTTTTTATGTGGCATACCCTCAATTTTTTCATATGATGTTGAAATACATGTAAAAAAATTTGGTGTACTTAGGACCACGGGAACCCATGCCGATTTGTATCGGTACATGTCAGTACTTGGTTATATGGGAAAAAGTGCTAATTTTTTCAAAAAACGCAAATAACTTTTGTATACTGAGAGAATTTTTCGACTTTTGGGAACTTTTCGTTAAAATTTTTTTTTTTTATTATTAGACCTATTTTTTTTTTTTATTATTAGACTTGACCAACACTCAGGAGACGCCCGCTATAAATGCGAAAGCATTGTGTTGATTCGGAAGACGGGTGATAGTTAGTTGAAGGGTGGAAATATGGAGTAGTGTCGGTGAAGATTTGATTTAAATTTACAGAGATTGTTCCACAATTTTACTGAGTGACTGAATAACAACTAATCTCAGAAGTACGATGTTCTTTTGCTTTATCTCTATCTGCTCGAGTGGACCTAGGAAACACACGAGCTGTGGCGTCAGGCCATGTATCTCCCTTGAAAACTTGCCATAGTAATACCTGCACAGAAGGCTTAGACAATCAACATTGCGACGATGCCTAAGAGAGTTGAGAGAAGATGAAACATTTTCGTCACCCATTTGTTTTAGTTTTTTGTTAATGATATTTTTACTTATACATATCAAAAAGAGAAAATTTGTCGAAAAACCTGTGTCGGGATTAATGCACTTTTCCCTTGCCATACTCGCATCGAACCGCGTTCAAAACTGCAAGTTGAACGTGCTACCATCTCACCATTGCCTCCCTTGCATCAAAGCGAAAAAAATACGAACAAACCTGAAAGCAAGCACAGTATAGACCACACAGTATAGACCACTAAACCTTTGCTTCGTGGTCAGAAGCCCTGACCTTATGCTACCGCGCATACTTATTTGGGTTTATTTCACCGTGCCTACACAGTTACAACTATTGATGCGATTTCGTTACAAGATTTGCATCGTATTTTATGTTGCAGTTACGAAGATATTTAATGCTAAATGATGCAGACCAGAGTCCTGCAAAATTCACTTGGTTTGAACATGAAAAAACCAAGCAAAGCAAGCTTCGTATCAAACTAATCGCAATCTTTACTGCTCTGCTGCGCACAAAAACTTGAAGCGCTTGAAATTTTCGAGAAAATACTTGAAAAGATTGATATGTTCGGCAAAAGCTTATAAGCTTGAAAGTATCTAAATAGTTCAAATAGTTCAAATTGGGAAAGCTTGTTGTCTTGGGGGTCGCTGATTGCGATTCTGATGTCAGAATATAAAAAGTTGTTTGTACACTAGGGTGGACCGTGACAATACTTTTTTGTGATTTTGTCAGATTTTGCCCTTTTTTGCAATCTAAGTCGGATCAATTATTTGGATTCTGATGTTATGAAGATGATGTTCTGAGATTATAAAGTTCCATATCTCGAAGGGGAAGCAAAATAGGTAAAATCTAACCATTTTTTGGGGGTTACTATTAGAGAAAAAGCATTTTTGAGATACACAAATAGGGGGTCTATCATTTCCCCATTTTCCACATTTTTAGAGGGGATGTTGAAACACGTGTTTAACTGTCCACTGAAAGTCAAATTGTAAGTCATACACGTGTTTCGGTTTCTCCCTAAAAATATGTCGAATAGCGGGGTTAAAAGACCCCCTATTTGTGTGTCTCAAAAATGCTTCCTCAAATTGGAACCCCTTAAAAATTTGGTTAGATTTTATCTATTTTGCTTCCCTTCGAGATATGAAACAACATAAAATCGAAAGACATCGAAAAATTCTCGAGAAATCTTCGAAAAAACGGAAAAAGTGCCATATCTCGAAGGGGAAGCAAAATAGGTAAAAATTAACCATATTTAGGGCTTCCTAAGGGGGGAAGCATTTCTGAGACGCACAAATAGAGGGGTCTATCAATCCCCCATTTTGCACATTTTTAGGGGGCACGTCGAAACACATCAGATTCCAAATAATAGGCCCGATTTACAGCACAAAATATTTAAAAAAAAAAAGCACGAAGAAACATTTTTGAGGACCACCCTTATCAGCGACCCATATTTTTCACAAACTATTTTTAAAACTATTTATTTGGGTACACCCTTGTGACCAACAATTTTTTCTTTAACTATACTTTTCTTAAGCAAGTAAGTTGAGTTAGTTGAAAATTCACAAACAAATTCAAGCTTTTCATTCTCTATGACGTACGTTTCAAGTCTGCTGCCGCTTGTTTTTACTTCGTGTCGTAGAGCGCGCTTGTATTCATAAATTTAGCAAGTACTTGAAATAACAAATGAATAGGCTTGTGCATTTCTCTGATGCAGACATGTATAGGTAGGTTAGGTTAGGTAAGTAGGGTCGTGCACCGTTACCAGCGCTTCCGCGGGGTCTGTAGGTCCATTGCGAATCCCTTTTTATGTTTGTGGTACCATTTTAAAACCATTGTTCCTATTTATTCCTCAAACCATCCTGTGCTTTTTATGAACCTCCAGATGTCTAGCAGTGGTGTGTTCATTAACTCTTCCAAGTCTGCGAAAATCTGTTCCCCATATATCGGAGTCGACGATTCTGTAGATTTGGACATTCACATAGGAGGTGAGTTATTGTTTCTGTTTCTTCCGAATCCTTGCAGCTCCGATAAAAGTCTGGCGCTGCTATGCCCATTCTATTAGCCATTACCCCAATGGGGCAATGTCCTGTTAGAACTCCAACAAGGATCCGGATTTCCCGCTTGACCAAAAGCATAAGGCTTTTAGTTCTCTTTTCATTTAGTTCCGGCCAAAGCTTTCGAGATATGTTGCAGTCACCTCTGGATGCCTAGTTTGTGTTAGCAATATCTCTGGCTTTAAGATCAATACTCCTTTTGACGACGCCTATTGGAATGTGCACCTCTGTATCAGCACTGTTTGTACTTGCGGTTACTCCACGCCTTGCCAGTTCATCTGCTGCGTTGTTCCCTTCAATATTGCTATGTCCGGGAACCCAGCAGAGAGTGACATTATGGGTATTGCAGATGCTGTTCAGTGCCAGTTTACAGTTTTGCACTGTTCGAGCCTTCGTTGTTTTACTGTTCAATGCTTTGATGGCCGCTTGGCTGTCCACAAAAATGACTACCCTTGTGGGGGTAAGATTTTTCCTGTAAATGACCTGTGCAGCTTTTTCAATAGCATTATTTCTGACTGAAAAACGCTACAATAATCAGGGAGCTTGTAACACTCTTTGATTTGCAGCGTTTCACAGTATACACCCGATCCAGTTCCGTTTTCCATTTTGGAACCATCAGTATAAAATTGGAGATTGCCGCAGCATTCTACAGCCGTTTCTTCCCATTCTTGTCTGCTGGGGATGGATGTGGTGTATTCTGTACCGAATCTCACACCGGGTATGATATAGTCGGTTGCTCTTTTTGATTCCTCGGTTCCAAAGAGATTAAGAATAGATGCATGTCCGAATGTGTTCTTCTTCCAGGCTTGTGATTCGTTAAGGCGAATCGCGCTCTTGGTCGCCGAACACTTAAGGAACTCTTCTATGGGGAGAAGATTTAGCATCATTTCCAGACCCGCCTGTGGCGTAGATGATGTAGACATGTATATATATACAGAAGAAATTCCAACATTATCACAAAAATTTCGTTATACTCTACACTGCACAAAATCCGACTTCGATATAGAAAATTTAAAAATTTGCAAATTGTTCGCGATGATAACAATCGATTTCGATATTGATTACTAATCGAAAAATATACGCTTGGCGGACGTAGCGGTTACTTCGTAAACGAAGTTTCGCTTATGTTTCGAAAAATTATTCGTTTACAATTCCAAAGCGATTAATTCTTCAACACAAATGCGAAGATAATTATATATTCTACTTTTTTACTGTAAGGTGGATACTTTTTTTTGACACTTTCAGATTTACTTTTATTATTACTGGAGCAATAACAATGGTATGAAATAACTTTCGATTTTTGATCGCCAATTAGGGAAAAATACGAAATTTTCTCTTTGATAATAGTTTATTTTATCAAAAAGAATAGAAACTTTCGCCGGGTGGGTTACATATGCATTGACAAGTGTTAATTTTTGGCACAATATTTTAGTAACATATCCTTCCTATGTTTTAGTGTCGACCAACATATCGTAGGTAATATGGCAGCTCATTTGGTAATGGAAGAACTTATAACCAGTATTTTGTGTGTTAAAATACCGCAGTATACGAATATTTTTTTATTTCGATATAAATGTGAGTTAAAAACTACATTTGAATTATATGAAAGATACGATATTTATATGGAAATTCACAGGTCTAAGAATAAATCAAATTTTAGATTCAAAGTTGCATTCGTTAATATTGCAGCATGTGCTGCTTGCACATCAATCAAACTCAATTTGAGAAATGCCTAAAAGTATGCGAATGTTCTGAAAAAAAGCTACGCTTAGATTCAAATTTTTAGACCATACTGTACTTTCAGAGTATTGAACGAAAGACTCAATTGCATCATAACCTGTTTGTACTGTACTGTTTGTTGATTTAAGATAAGTATGAGCTACTCAAATAAATATGTCTACGTGGCTTAGTGTTTAGATCAGCCGGCTATAGATACAAACGTAATATGTTCAATTTTCAGTGGAAGCAAAAATGTAAAAAAAATTTTAAATACTTTTTTTTTTCGTTTTGATACAACTAGTGCGGCGAATTGCTGTGTTGTTGTTTTCATAAGAACCATTTCATTACATTGGTTTTACCCCCCTTTCCCCCCCCCCCGCCTCCATCTAGCTCGCAGTATTGTTGTATACGCGGCTATAAAAGTTTCACTTCAAAAATTCATAATGACCAGGTTACTCAACATAATTACTCAATTTTTTTTTGTATGTCTATTTGGCATAGTTTAAGAAAATATATCCACAAGACTTCATTGAAATTTTTTCAAATTTTGATTTTTTTTAGATTTTTTTTAATACAACGAAAACAAAAACGAGTTATTTTTCGAAAGTAAAACATCACAACTTCAGAGATTTTCGTCCAATTTTCATGTTCCAATATTCAGAAAGAAAAATCAAATAGAAATCGATCTGCGAACTAGCTTTTTCAAAATTTAGACTTATACAAAAATTATTTGGGTTTCTTCAAAAAATTAGCACTTTTTTCCCATATAACCTGACATGCATGTACAACTGACATGTATCGATGCAAGTCGGCATGGGTTCCCGTGGTCCTAGGTACACCAAATTTTTTTTTTCATTTATATCAACATCATACGAAAAAATTGAGGGGTACCATATAAAAAAACAACATTTTCGCCTTTTTTTGGGACATCCTGCTGCACACCAAGAAGAAAAAAAAAACAACGTAAAATTAAAAATAACAACGTTAAATTAAAATTCAACAGTGACAAAAGTAGGGTAAAGGTAAAGTTGGAAATTTTTGAATCAAAAATGATATTTTTATTTTGAACATGCATTTCACTTTCATTCTAAAATTGTTCATTGTAAGAATAAAGTTGTTTTATTTTTAATACTAAAATAAAAAATTTTGCTTTAAAGTTAACCATTTTTGAATTCAAGCAGAATACATTTTGATTTAAAAGTACAAAAATCTTAATATTAAAATCACATTTTTATTTTAAATATTCTTAAATTTTTACTACAAAACATTATCAACGTATCAACAAACAAATATCACCTATATTGAAGCCCCATTTTGAATTACCTAATATTGTCAAACATTTGAAAGATTTCTCTTATAAATTTTTTTAAGCTTGTGCATAAAATTGATTAAATTTAACAAGTTTTTGCTCTGTAAGAAATAAACTTAATTTTACTTTCAGTTTAATGGAAAATAAACAAAGTAAGAAAATTGAAAAATAACAAAAACTGTTGAGAATGAGCAACAAGAAATTGGCAAGAAGTGTTGACATTTTTTACAGATAAAAAAAAAAAATTAGGGACATGACAAGAAAACGAAGAGCACAAACAGCATAAAAAAACTGTAACTAAGAAGATGATAGCTGTTTAAATCCTGAAAATTTAATATGCTAATAAATTGAGAGAAATTATTACTATTACCATTTATTTGCTTTTTTTAAACTTTCTTCTGTTTGTTATGCACATTCGACAAAAATTTTTAATTATACAATGATTTCATGACTTTTTCGTGTAAATGTTTTAAAGTAAATATTTCTTAATAAAAAAGCCAATTTCATAAACGTCCAAAGTTGCAATGATGGAAATTCATCAATGTCAAAAATTGTTATTGCAAATTCAGCTGTAATTAAAACTACTTTTATACATTTCATATTAAGCAAAGAAAGCCAGGAATACGTCAGTTAAAATACACGCAGTTAAACGAGACTTACAAAGATGGCTAGAAAAGAATAAATACCAGCTTTAGTATTAGCAACAACATCCATCTAAGAAGTGCAACAGCAACAAACAACTTACAGCAACAACAATTACAGCAACAACACAGAATACTTGCATGGTGGATAATCCAATCATGAATATTTAAAGTAATTTTATTCCAAACTTTAATCCAATAGATGTCTGTATAACAATTTTAGAGTTAGAGTTGCCATACAGCCTATATTGACTTTTATTAAGATTAACTCAATAGCCTTATTCTGGTGATTGACAATTGTAAATTTATTGACAACTGTAAAGATTTCTTATTCAAAAACCTAATGAAAAGCTCATAACATGACAAAAATGTAAACAGCAAAAATAAATATTCAGAACAAATAATTTTGCCAAAAATTTTGGATGTATTCCATGGTAACTCCATGGACCAAAAAATATCACATAAAAGTCTAGCTTGTCAATGAATTTACAGTTGTCAATCACCAAAATAAGACTCTAGTTAAGATGTAACAATAAAAAAGCGGTTTTTTAAATACAAGAAGTTATTATTTTTTTCTAAAATTTATACAGCTTTTTGTACATAAAAATACTTTATGACTACCGATATATATATACTTTACTTTATATCGATATTTACTATAATTTATCAAAAAAAATAAAAGTCAAATTTGAACTTTTATTTTTGATCCGTAAAAGAACTGTTATTTACGATAAAAAAATAAAAGTCAAATTTTAACTATTTTTGATCAATAATAGAAAAGTCAAATTTCAGCTGATATTTTTGATCAAAAAAATAAAAGACCAATATTAATTGTTACTTTTGATCGAAATAATATTGGTCCAAAAAACTACGACTATTTGTTGAGTTTTTTAAAAAAGTCAAAAAAATGTACAGCTTTTAATACACCTTCCCCCGTTTTACACCCTTCCCCCGTTCCTGAGAAATTCGTGTAAAGTGAAAATGAAATTTTTGTATGAAATACCATGTGAAGCGATAAAAGCCATAATTATGCTAATGTTTGTCTTTATTTTATTATTATTTTATTTTATTATAAATCATAAAAATAATTCATCGTTTAATTACAAGAAATAGAAAACATCAATTCAATTAAAACATTGAATAAACGTAAATACATGTTTATTAGGGCGGGTCGATTTAAAAGTCGCTTAATGCTCTGTGAAAATCGTATTTTAGGGATCAAAATAAGAAACTTTGCCGAAGGAACCATACCTCTAAAACGAATTCTGATATCCCCCAATTTGGGTCGAACTTTTGGATAGGGGCAAATTTTGAAAAATCCCACTTTGACCCATTTAGAGTGCTCCAATCGAGTCCAAATGTATGACCGACCCCCACTAACTTTGGAGGCTTGACCCACCCATGCCAGTGGCACACCCCCTGGAACCCCCTTGTGGGGTTCCCCATACAAACATTTCACAAATCACCAGTTTTGGCACTTTACATGGAAAAATCAGCGAAATGGCTATGTTTTTTCTTTATTTTTATTTATTTATTTATAATAATATTTATTATTTATTTATAATAATAACTATTTTTTTCTCTTTTGAAATTTATTTAGTCAGAACATATGTAAATGAAAAAATTAATTTAAGTTAGTTATAGAAAAGAAACTAAAAAAATTATTGTTTGAAGTCTTTTTTACTTTCAAGTCTGGGCAATTTCGCACGGCTCTGTAATGTCGTTGCCATAACAACCTCTACATTTACCGGTATAACCCGTTTGGAAACGCTAGCTAGCAATTGAACAGGTCGTTCCGTTCCTTGTATGTGTGATGCAATTTTTGGATCATTAAACGGTGGATCATCTTGATTTATTCTTTCAATGTATCGTACGGAATGCTTCGCGTGAATGGTGGTTCAAATACGTTATTTATGTCATTCATATTGATAATTTCCGTGTAACTTGTGCAATTAAACTTTATATTTGGTTTTTTATAAGCTCTAAGTTGCGTTGGGTCGTCAACATCTGTTCGATAGCGTAGAATTATGTTGATAGCACAGTCGCGCTTTTCTTTGCTATCATCAAACAACATTGATAACAAGATATTTTCCGAATGCGCATAATATGAATTATCTGTAATTACTTGATTGACAATTTTGCGTAAACGAGGTTCTAGAAATCGTGACCAACTAATAAAGTTGAAAAATAATGCACTGCCGTACACGACAGACCTGTAATACTTGATATTGAAGTACATTGGCACATAACATTTAATTATAAATTCAACCAGAATTCTTAAATTTGAATCTGGATTTTCCGTTGTCACATATAATCGTAATAATCTAGCGGCCTTGGTGAGCCACCGAGAATGTACAATTTTCCCTGGTTTGATGTTAGCCAGATCCACCGAAACCACGCCGCTAGAAATTGCATGGGCCATGTCGTATAAGTACTTCGAATCGGTGGAAAATTCAATTTTTTTCTGGAGCGGGGGCATATTTTGCAACTCAATTTTCTGGAAGCCGTCCACCACCTGAAAATATATAATAATAAAATAATTAAAAATGGTTGACAATTATAATAAATGAGTGATAGCAATAACTTACCGGAAGAGTTTCACAAGTTTCGATTTGACGGCTCAGTTTTCCGGTTGCCGATCTTGGTCCAGTGCTGGTCGATTTATCCAAAGCTTCAAACAAATGCCGAAACCAAATGCCCAATGTAAAAAATTGTTTCCAGAGATCTTACATACTCTGTAAATTGTTGGGTTTTGTTTCTTCTCTTGATTTGCTCTTGATACTTGTCAAGCAATTTATTCAATTTATTAAATACACTTTTTTTCAGCATTATTTCCATACCAAGTTTTTCCCAAATTCCATTCAACTTATCTTGTACTTGAATAGTGAATGATTTATGGGAAAACTTTTTTTGTTCTGTTTTAGCACGTTCGCTTAAGTAAAAATAATATCTCTAGATATCCCGATGGGTTGGTAAATTAAGATCAGTCAAATCAGTAGATACACCAAAAACAGTAACATCGTGCCTGGGTATATGACTCATTGGGTTTTCTATAGTTGTTGATGTTGTTGTTGCTTCATCTTGCGGTGTAGAGGATGGTGGATTCATTGTAAACTTTTTGATTTGGAATGGTCAACTTCACTTATTATTTTTTTTTTAAATATTTTTTTATCTGAAATTAGCACTTCACACTTTGAGTTCTTCACAACGACTTAATGCATTCACAAAAACTGTTGCGTTATATATGGTCTACGAGACGAGGTAATAAGAATGAAATGGTAATTTCAATTCTACCTGCTTTGTCTTGTGGTGGCTTAAAAATGCACACAAGCAATTTTATGATCTGCAATTGTGTCACAGTGATACCTTAATTTTTTAAAAGGGTTGCGGTGCATTCCAGTGATACCTTAATTGTTAAAATGGTTGCATAAAACGCGCATTTCTTAAGAAGGTGCCATAAAATACCCACAAAAAGGGTTGTAAAAACAACCTTCATTTCTTAAGTAGGTGCTATAAAAAAACTACACAAGTAAGTTTACGACTTGCAGCTGTGTCTTGTGTTGCCTTAAAAAACGCACACAAGCAATTTTCCGACTTGCAATTGTGTCACAGTGATACCTTCATTTTTTAAAAGGGTTGAATAAATTTCTAAAAAGAAAAAAAACTCCAAAAAGAAAAAAACGTAGGCATTTCGCTGATTTTTTCATGTAAAGTGCCAAAACTGGCGATTTTTTGAAATGTTTGTATGGGGAACCCCCAGGGGGTTCCAGGGGGTGTGCCACTGGCATGGGTGGGTCGGGCCTCCAAAGTTAGTGGGGGTCGGTCATACATTTGGACTCGATTGGAGCACTCTAAATGGGTCAAAGTGGGATTTTTCAAAATTTGCCCCTACCCAAATTGGGGGACATCAAAATTCGTTTGAGAGGTATGGTTCATTCGGCAAAGTTTCTTATTTTGATCCCTAGAATACGATTTTCACAGAGCAATGGGCGATTTTTTTGCCTCCCCACAAATCGACCCGGCCTAATGTTTATGTACTACAAACTTACGTATGTGTAACTTAAAAAATTTATACCCCTGCATTAATTGGTACTAGTACAAAACTAGCTATTTCACTAGCCACTAGGGTGCCAGTACTAGTTCCACTTTAATCTACTTTCTTTGCATTCATCTGGCGAGTTTAACGTGAACATGTCATAGGCAGGGGTCAATTGCCACCTCTTACATTACCATTACCTAGCCAATTTACTAGTACTATAGAGCCAGTTTATTCCATAGTCAAAGATATCAAAAAATGAAATTTACGCTAGCATTGTGAATGCAACCTTCAGTTTATAAGTTTATATTTCATTCAACACAAAATTTTTTATTCATGATGTTCAACTAAATTGAAAAGACTCATATAGCATGATTTTTTGAAAATATTACTTCGAACTATTGTTACAAAATCACGGCGTCAGCAACAAATATCTATATATATATAAAATTGTAAAAAAAAAAAATCTGTATATGAAATATTTTTTTGAAATCGCATTTTTAAAATTTGTGTCTCTCTGTCTGTCTGTCTATAAAGCATCACGCTAAAACCACTAGATGGATTTAAATGAAACTTGGCATCTAGGTTCCTTATATCCCCGGGCATAGCATAGGCTACTTTTTATCCAGTAAAAAAGGTTGAACCCTGTAGGGGGCGCTGCGATCGGGTTCCAGGCATTCTTTTTTTTAGCTTATCTCCGAAACCGTTTATTCGATTTGCATGAAAATTTGTAGGTAGAGGTTTTCGGATACGGTGAGTTTGTATGACTTATCTACTCTGTTCTATCTCTAATACCAGAGGGTGCTGTAGTACAAATATTTTAAAAAATCTTGAAAAACTCCTAAGCCGTGCATCCGATTTGCATGAAAATTGGAATATAGGGGTTTTCTGATACGGTGAGTGTTTTGGACTTACATTTTTTGTGCTATCTTGAACACCAGAGGGCGCTGTAGTACAAATATTTTAAAAAACGCCGGAAAATTTCTAAGCCGTTTATCCGATTTACATGAAAATTGGTATATAGAGGTTTTGGGATACGGTGAGTTTTCATGACTTATCTACTGTGTTCTATCTTGAACACCAGAGGGCGCTGTAGCACAAATATTTTAAAAAACGTCATAAATTCCTAAGCCATTTATCCGATTTGCCTTTTCATGACTTATAAGCTAGGTTCTATCTTGAACACCAGAGGGAGCTGTAGTACAAATCACTTAAGAAATCGCGAAACACTCAAAAACCGCTCATGCGATTTAGATAAAAATTTGTATTTCGGATATATAGGATTTGATATCGAATATGGAAAGGGCTTTGGAGTTCTTTTTTTATTCTATCTCTAAAACCATAAGGCGTTGTTGTACAAATACCGTAAAAAACTCAAAACAACTCATCCGATAAGAATGATTTTTAAGTGGTTTTCGGGTGCGGTGAGTCTTTTGGCGCTATGTATTTTGCTATATGTTGAACCCCAGCGGGCGCTGTACTACAAAATACAGTAAAGCGTAGCAAAGCACGAAGGGTGGTAAATATCTTCTTTTCTTCTTTATGTCTACCTATATACCACTTTCTTTTTTCACAAATCAGGACAGCTGATGCCGAATTCTGTGGTACTTGAGTACGCATTAACACATGCGCAAGTCAGTTGCGTCGTAAGTTGGCGTTGTTTTGACATTTAAATTTTCAGTGCTTATTTCATTTTTGTACAGTTTCCTCGCGAATTGCCAAGAATTCGTTTTTGATCTGATTTTTTTCAAAAATGTACAATCTATCGAATACAATATAAAACTTGAAAATATATTTTTGCAAGCGATCGGCGGCACGCACACAAAAATCACGATTTCCCCAACTTTTCTCATAATTTTCAGATTTTGAAGCTATATTTTGTTCGCCGAAGTTACCGGTTTGAAAGATGCACAAAAAATTCCTTCTTCCAAATTCCTTCCAAATTGACGAATGAAATCGAATTTATATCAAATTTATATCAACTCCCGAGTTAAGCCGGGTATTCAGCTAGTAAACAATAAGCAGTACAAGCTTGAAGTATATTAAACTGACCCTTTTAAGCATTACCTCGGCTCAAAAAAGAAGCTAGTTCGTATAGAACTAGTAAAGTAGCTAACGAGAAAGAAGCAATTGGTTACTTTTGGTTACTTACTACTGGCGGGACGTATTTCATAAAAATTAAAAATATACATAGTACCAACAGAAAAAAATTAGAGGAAAATGGTTATCAATTAGACTCAAATATTCAGATTGCTTCATTGCTGTCGCTGTCGCTTGTAAATATCAGTCTTCTTTTACTGAGTGGTAAAAATACACGCATTAATACATGCATTAATAAGAATTACCAGATTTTGTGATTAAAATTTTTTTGATACTTCTTAACATGGTCCAAAAATATCAGATATTTTCGAAAAAAAGAAAGCCGAGCTTTCTATGATCAATTGTGTTGTGTGTGTTGTGAAATGTTTGAACACAAATTATCGATAACTGGACCTACATGTTTTATGCCGACTCCAAACGGCTTATTATGTTCTTAATAAGCTTTTAATGGCAGTTTTTACTCTCTGAGGTTTGCCATTGTTTGCAGAGAGGTGATGGCCGAACAGAAAAATTAGTTAAATTGAAACACTTTCTGTGTCAGATGGGAATGCGAACACACAGTCTACCCACTACGCCACGGCCACCACTCTTTAATACTATGCTTCACTTAATTATGAGTTTCATTATGATTTTCAACGAAAAGTCTGATCAGTATGCATTTCTGCAAATAACTTTGAAGATATGTTCACATTACTTATAGGCAGTGTTCGGAAAAAACTCTCAAGTGAAGAGCAAAATTACACTCCTCCTCATCAATATTATTCAATTCACGAACGGTTCACTTTGCTTTCCTCATTCGTGAAGAAAAATTACATGAACGCTCTTTCGTTAAATGTTCAGTGTTATCGACTTTTTCATTCCTCTTTAATAGTTTTCGTTCATAGATTGCGCTCCTCAAAAAACTGAGTTGAAGAGCGCTCTCTGCATTTGATTTATTTAATATTTCTCGTTCGCGAGTTTTGGCAATGACAAATTCAATTCATTACAATTTGTGTAATAAAATGTTGGCATTATAAGGAACATTTTGCAATTTTAATACAATTTTTAAAATATGTGAACTTTTCTGCAATTAGCAGAATCTTAAATAAGAAAGATATAATAGAAAACTTTAAAATCGTTGATATTATAGAATTAATATTAATTTCAATTATCTCAGAAACTAGTTTACCAGCTGCTGACGTTAAGCTGACAATATGATAGAATTTTCTTGAAGTAAATCTTAATTAAATAATTTCCTCAAAATATTTAATTTTCTCAAATAATTTGTTATTTTCAAAATAACATCATTTAACATCTTAAATATCCATTTTCACTATTTACAAAATTTGGCAACTCTACTTGCAACAATGTATGTTCTCTTGTCCATATTGCACGCTTGCTGCCTAATGAATGAGTTCTCTACAAGTTTGGACAGCGACTGACTTTAAGCTCGACTTAACCGACATCTAAGTCTGTCACAATTGACTTAACGGGCTAGGAGCCAACCTGAGTCCTTACTTTTTCAATTAGTTTTTTTATATCTTGCAGTTGGAATTTTTTTTTTTACGGCTCAACGCTGTGATTTATAAATCAAGTTGACATCAAAGTTGCAAATATATCCGAAGATATTAAAAACATTTCGAATCGGTTATTATTGAGGCTTGTGATGTGTTTAACACTTGGTCGGTTGACTTAATGTTCAACTGATGTTGATTTGGTTCTTGGTTATGTCAGATAAATATAGAGACCGCCGCAATTTGCTAAAACACAGCAAAATAAAACTGTCATTCGACTGCAATCTGTTAAAAATTACATCCTTAAGTGTGTATTTGAATAGTTTACACCTGTCGTTAAATATTTACATTAAGCCCTGAACACAGCTCTATGCGTCTTGCATATTAAATGCAGCGCATAACGTGATTGCATGCGTGCACTTGTCTTGTCTAAAGTTTTGCCAAGAATTGTTGAAATGCTGACAATGCATCAATTGCGCACTTTATAAATTAACAAATGTTCAAATAAAGCAAAAAGTTGGTTGCAAACAATGTTTTGTTGTCTTAAATGTCAGTGCTGCATTATTTTCTTAGATGCCATGCAGTGCATATACAATCCATCGAATCAATGACAGACATTTGGACTGTCAGACTAAATGTCTGGCTGCCAACATGTGACAATATGCTGTTGTTGTTGCGCCCAATAACACAACAAATGATGTCATTTTTATGATTTCGTCATATTTTTGACAATTTAAGTCTGACAAGATTTATGTCAAAGAAATGCCATATTTCTGACATTTATTTGACGTTAACTGTGCTTAATAAATGTCACTCGATTTGTTATTTTTCCTTTTCAGGATCTTATAGGTTATGTCAGGAGGAGTGTTGTTTTTAAACTGAATTTTTTAATGAAGTTTTATGAAAATATAACTAACAAAAAGCACCTTGGTTCGGGTCTTGTGCAAAGTACACAAAGGTTATGTATAAAATTAAATTTAATCAACACTTAAACTTATGTAAAATTATATAAAAAGAATTGTATAGAACGCACATATGTTGAATTGCACAAAATTCGACAATTTGTCATTCAAATAAAATTCGATAGATCTACAAATAAAACTTGGTTGTCTTATCCAAGAACTTGGAAGGCACTAAATTACCAAAGCCATTGAATAAATTAACTTCAGTTTATTGTTAATTTGTCTTAAATTTTTTCTTCACTGTATGTGTTATATATATGGGTTTCTTACATAATTTTTTTTTGTCAATCGTTTAGAAATTTTTAGATCAAAACTGATTTTAAATACGAAATTTTTTTAGTTCCGTGGCTTTCATTGTTTTTTTTTTCGATTTTATGACTTAAGTATTTGTACATGTTAAAAATGCCAGGCTTACATTCCAGCCATATTTTAATCTACATTTACAAAAGACTTAAGGATAAAAGTCAACAATTTTTTAATCAGATCAAATCTAAAGATTTTGACTCAAAGAACTCATATTTTGAAAACATGTGCATGGCCAATTTACAATGTAATTATTTCAACACCATTTTTAAAAATAGTTTAAAAAAAAAAGTAGGCAGTGGGAGATTGCCGACCGAAGTGAAAACTTAAAGCTATAAAATAACATAGCTGTTATTATTTTTCAAAGTATCTAGAGTCGGCAAATCAGACGGGCTCTACTTTTTTTTACTCTTTTTATCAATTTATGCGTGTAAACTGCTATTTTTTAATGTTTATATATAGAATATATGTAACACAATTACTTTGGTTGGGTAATCGGTAATGGGCTCGGTAATCGATTGGTAATCGCTCCAGGAATTGGTAATCGGTTGGTAATCGCTTAGGTATTTGGCTGGTGATTGCTTTGGTAATCGGTTGGTAATTGCTTCGGTAACTGGTAATCGGTTAGAAGCCGCTTCGGTAATCGATAATAGGTTGGTAATTGCTTCTGTAATCGATTGGTTATCGCTTCGACAATCGGTTGGTAATTTCTTCGGTAATTGGTTGTCAATCGCTTCGGTAGCTGGTATTCAGTTGGTAATCGCTTCGGTAATCGTTTAGTAATTGCTTCGGTAACTGGTAATCGGTTGGTAGTCGCTTCGTTAATCGGTAATAGGTTGGTAATTGCTTCTGTAATCGGTTGGTTATCACTTCGATAATCGGTTGGTAATTACTTCGGTAATCGGTAATTGGTTGTCAATCGCTTCGGTGGTTGGTATTCAGTTGGTACTCGCTTCGGTAATCGGTTAGTAATTGCATCGGTAACTGGTAATCGGTTGGTAGTTGCTTCGGTAATCGGTAATAGGTTGGTAATCGCTTCTGTAATCGGTTGGTTATCGCTTCGATAATCGGTTGGTGATCGATTACTTCGGTAATAGGTAATTGGTTGTCAATCGCTTCGGTAGTTGGTATTCAGTTGGTGATCGCTCGGTAATCGGTTAGTAATTGCTTCGGTAACTGGTAATCGGTTGGTGGTCGCTTCGGTAATCGGTAATTGGTTGGTAATCGCTTCGGTAATTGGTAATCCGTTGGTAATTGCTTCGGTAATAGGTTGGTAGTCGCATCGGTAAACGGTTGGTAATCGCTTCGGTAATGGGTGTGTAATCACTTCGTTAATCGGTTGGTAATCGCTTCGGTAATCGGTAATGGGTTTTTAATTGCTTCAGTAATCGGCTGGTAATCACTACGGTAATCGGTAATAGGTTGGTTATCGCTTCTGAAATCGGTAATCGGTTGGTTATAGTTTCGATAATCGGTTGGTAATTACTTCGGTAATCGGTAATTGGTTGGTAATCGCTTCGGTAAAGGGTTTGCAATCGCTTCGGTAATCGGTATTCGGTTGGCTATCGCTTCGGTAATTGGTAAGTAATCGCTTCGGTAATCGGTTGGTAATTTCTTCTGTAATCAGTTATGGGTTAGTAATCACTTCGGTAATTGGTTGGTAATCGCTTCGGTAATTGGTAAGTGGTTGGTAGTGGCTTCGGTAATCGGAAATAGGTTGGTGATCGCTTCGGTAATCGGTTTGTATCGCTTCGGTAATCGGTAATTTTTCCGGTAATCGGTTGGTAATCGCTTCGGTAATCGGTAATTGGTTCGGTAATCGGTAGTTGGTCCTGTAATCGGTTAGTAATCGCTTTATTAATCGGTAATTGGTTCAGTACTTGATTGGTAGTCGCCTCGGTAATAGGTAATTGGTACAGTAATCGGTTGGTAATCGCCTCGATAATAAAAAAAGGCTCACCAAACATGTTTGCCAAGCATAACCACGCCATAAACAATGCTGTGCAATGCAACAGAAATGAACAGCTAAAAGCGTGCTGATATCGCTAACAGCGTGATGATATAGTTTTGCTCTTTACCAAAATGTGCTCAATGCGCAGAAACAAGTTTTGACTTCAAAAACATGAATATGCTGTATATCTTGGCTAAATAAAGATTGCATCTCATGTAAAATCCTCGCAGATAAAACAAGGCTAAAAGAGTAACCCAGAAACACAAAACAAAAAAAAAAATTGCAAAACTTGGAATTGCTCAAAAAATATGCAAAAAGTGCATCGCTCAAACAAAATAACAGACTAAAAAACCCCAACAACTTGAGTTAAAATAGATTACTTTAATTTTTACAGTCATTTGACAGACAGTATTTTATGCGTGGCACGTGACAAAAATTTTAAAAGCATACATTTAGGTTTTATGCTTAAAAAAAAGCTCGATTGACTGCCAAATTAAGTAAAAAATAAGACCAACGAAAATTCATCACTTAACTTACACTCGAAATAAACGATTTTTGCATTTTGATGCGCGTTCGTGATTTAATGTTATTGCAATGCGACACTGACAAATGCAAGTTACTAAAAAGATAATTTGTGTATATAAAAAACCAACAACAACAAATTTAAAAACAAAATTCCCACAAAAGTGCCAACAACGTGCAGCGCCCTGTCTGCCACTTTTGGGGTCAATGTCAATATTTTTGCGCCTGCTGCCTACTAAATAATGCCAACCAGCTCGCTGCTTTGTTTGGCTTTGAAAGCGTTTGAAAAGCTTAAAAAGCTGCACTTTTATATAGGCGAGGGTAGCGACCGACCACTGACCACCACTCCAACTGACGTTGACTGAATGCCAATTTAGCGTTGTGCCAAAGAATACAATTTTATTAACTTGGTATAAAATTCAAGCCACTGTCACGATCATCACCAGTTCCAAGCGTTCATCCATTACTGTATAGTGCGTCAAGCGTTGTTCTACAGCCACAGACATACAAATATGACTATGTTTAGCTCAGTCTTCGTTGTTATTGTCCTGTCGTGCGGCTTAATCGCCGTGGGTCAAGCCGATGTTTCTTCGTTGCGTTATAATCGTATCGGTCGTGTGCAGTCAACACGTTTGCAGCGTCAGGAAATCAGTCCCACGCCATATCCTGCTGCGGGCTATCGTCCTGATCGGCAATTTGACTTTTCAGCGCAAAGACAACCCCATTCGGCATCGGCTGCAGAATCACAACAAACCAATTTTGATCAGTTGTCGCCGGCACAGCAGCCGCAACTGATCTATGGTGCACCCGTGCGTCAGGCGTCTCAGTCTTCGCAACAACAACAACAGCTGCAAATACTGCGCGCTCAGCAACAGCAACTGGAATATCAGCAGCGTCAGATACAACAGCTTCAGCAGCTGGTGCAGGAACAGCAGCAACAACAACCCCAGTTCGCGCCCCAAAATACCTATGGCGCTCCTGAAGCAACTGCTGAGGCATCTGAATCGCAGCGTCAGCAGACCCAAGCCAAGCCCGCACGTCTCACCGCGAATCGCGAAGATGTCGAAGATGAGGAGGATGATACCCGCACCGATATCGAATCTGATTCAAATGATGCTGCTGCAACAGTTACAGAAGGAGTCAATAAGCCGACAGCACGTGCCTTGCCTCAACCACAGCCAGCTGCTGGTACTGGCACCATTGCTTACTTCCCCGCTGGCGCAGTGACCTTCGTGCATCCAGCGGCTGCCGCTTATGGCCTCTCGTCAGCCTATAGGCTACCGGCCGCAAATCTCTTTGCTAAGCTGCAGGCTCAACCATCGTATTATGCTGCCTCAGCTGCTCAGCCGCAGTTGTTAGCCACACAGCAGCTTCTGCAGCCACAAACGGCGGCTTACATTACCGCTCCCGGCCAACTACAAGCCTGGTAAGGCGAGCTTTTGTGCACATGATGTTACAATAAGGTCATCAAAGGTCATACTCAAAATTTTCTAAATTATTTCATTAAATAAATATAATTTTTGTAATAGGTTATTTATCATCTTTTTTTATTCTTCTGTTAGTTTTTCCTTTTTTTACATGCATTAACAATAGAGTGCAGCTACTACAGCTTTTTCGCATTTTTTCAGCTTTAACCCATTTTAAGCCACAATCCACAAATCATTAGAATATATGAAGACCAATGGCCCCAAAAAAGTTAATGCGACGTCTATTTTGAAGACCTTGAAGTAATCTATTATTTGAAAGGAATAAAAAA
Organism: Coremacera marginata; assembly: GCA_914767935.1. Taxonomy (NCBI): domain Eukaryota; kingdom Metazoa; phylum Arthropoda; class Insecta; order Diptera; family Sciomyzidae; genus Coremacera; species Coremacera marginata. Next base: position 137,389,139 of record OU612047.1, on the reverse strand, counting down.
AAGTGGGTAGGTAGTGGACTGCCGACCGAAGTGAAAACTTAAAGCCATGACATAACATAGCTGTTATGAATTTCCGAAGTAGCTAGAGTCGGCAAATCAGGCGCGTTCTCCTTTTTTAACGCTTTTTATCAGGGACTGCAAATAACGATTATCGCTATCAATCAATAATTGTATAGCAATTATTTTTTGATCAATATTTTTTATATTTTATAATAGAAATAAAAGCTATTTTTTGATCTTTTTTTTCGATCAGATATAAAAATTATTTGTGGTCGTTATTTTTCCAATTTATTCAACTTATTTTCAAATTAATTTCTGGAAAAAATACACGGCTTTGTTAAATGGAAATTCAGAAAAAAAGTAAATTTTTTAAATTTCCTGTTTTTACGTATTCAGGTAGCGGTTAAAAAAGACCTCTTTTTTGACAATTCTTGAAAAAATAAAAAAATATATATATAAATGTAATGTATAATAAAACTATTTCCGTAACCAGGCAGCCAAGAGACTTAAATATGAGAATCAATTGGTTTTGAATATCACAGGTTAATTTAACTATGTGTCACCTGTGTGATAAAACACAGAAGGTCGATTTTTTGAGAAATGTCTCTATATGTATGCTTTTATTATAATATTTTCACATGTCACTTTTATATATATTTCATTTTATAAAAATAACAATATTTTATTTAAAGTCTTTGAATTTTTGTATACAGATTGGGCTATTTTTCGATTTTTCGACCACTTCGTAGCCGAAAAATTTTAATTCGAAAAAATATTAAGCTTTAGAATTTTCTTAATTTGATCACTAATTACAAAATCTGAAAATTTCAATACGTAATTCCAATGCGTTCTGGTAGCGGACCAAAATGGCTTAAAAGGCTTCTTGGACAAACATTTTTTGGCAAATAACTTTCACTTCGTAAAATCGTTTCCATAGACAATATTTTTGGAACTATTTTGATCATTGGAACTTTTTTGGGCTTAGCGGACTCCTATATATTCAATATGCAATATATGCAATATTTTTAAACTATTTGGGTTCTTGTAAAATTTTTGGCTTAGTGAATTTTTGCCTTGAATTTTTCTGACATATGGATTCCATACTCAATAATTTTGAAACTGGTTGAGTCATTGAAACTTTTAAATTTTGTAAAAATATTTAAATTTTTTAAAAATTCGTTCAAAATATCAATTGTTGGTATCTCAAAGAAAAATTTTGCGTGAGCCTTAAGAATTGGTTTATTATAACGATACTTTGTTTAAAAGGTGAAAAATTTACTGCAAACATTAGAAAAAAACGTGACAAATAACTTCAGTCTAAAAAACTTTTAAATATTTCATAAAAAGAGTCCAAAAAAAGGACATCACAAGAAGGACCCATTCAAGGTCTCTAAAATATCTGTTAGTTTTTGCTCTGCACTTCTTACAGCTTCGGAGTTACAGCTGTTTGAATACATGCACTAATTGTATTTTTTGAAGATATTTTCCAATTTTTTACAGTGTATAACTTAAAAAAGGAACTGTTTTTGCAAAAACAAAAAACCACAATTTTAGTTATTTTCACGAGCACTACTAACCTACAAAATTTAAAAAAAATTGGAATCACAGAGGTCAGATTTTGCTCAAAAATAGTAGAATTAATATGGAATAATATGGAATTAGTATGTGATAAAAAAAAATCCAAGCAAAAGTTTTTTTTTTAATTTTTTTACCTCAAAATATATGTGTGATTTTTCAAAATGATATCTTTTAGTCAACTTATACGCATTTTGAAACATTAACCCTTAAATGCACATGAACTCTGAATTTTGCTAAAAAAAATTTAATATACTGGTAAAAGATGAGAAAATAACAGCAGCGAACCAAGTTTTAAGAAAAATTTTTTTTTTAAGAAGTTATTTAGAAAAACTTGGTTGTATCTTAAAAGATACAATGAGCACTTGCCCGCATCCTACTTTCAAAGAAAAGCATACACAGAAGAATTAAATAAAATAACGCAATTTAAGTTTAAAAATGTTTTTATTTATAAAAAATTATGCAAATCAGTGAAAATTAGAACACAGAAATTAAAAAAAATACATAAAATATTCAATTCACTTGAAATAATAATATTCAATCACAAAAAATAAGGAAAGAACACAAAATTGATGTGATGGTAATCATAGAAACAATTTTTTTCAGTGGTTAAACACAAATTTACCTTTCATTTGGTGCAAAACATCCTTGTTTGCCCAGAGTATTTTGGCAGCTTGCACCTTCCTTTTTTTTCATTGTAGTTTAATGGCCGATCATGTCTAGTCTGATGTCCTTGGGTGGCGCTGGTTGTACATTAGGTTTCCGACTTTTTCTTCGATTTCTTTTTCAAGGGGTGAACGACCACGTCCAGGAGTAGCTTTGGTATTGCATGAAAACAGTGCGTCAGCAACTTCCAACTAAAAATCCACTAATCTCATATCCGATGTTTTGCGATCTTTGTTTATTCTCCTGTATAGTAACCCAGCAAGTCTTATCAAGAAGATGATAAAATCTTCGGTTTGTCCACTTCCGACTTTTCATTAATATTTTGTCGCGGCTCATTGAACTGTCCATTAAAACAACCCCGCCCATATGACAATTATAATCCTTTATAATTTGTGGACAAGGAATAATTTTGACAGATTTTTTATTCTATTGCGCCTGATTGTTCCTATAGTTAGTATACCCTGTGTTCGCAAATACACTAATAATGGCACTGTTGTATAAAAATTTTCAAAGCAGACTATATGGTTTAGGAATTTAAGTACTTTGCGAAGCAATCTGACAACTAGATTTGCAGAGGATATCGGAAGATCGGGTTCTCCTTGAGCAAGCACCTCATTAGATCCAGTATATACATACTTCAAATTTGTATGCGTATCCTAAAGTATCACATATTACATATAATTTAAAATCCCATTTTTAAGACTTATTTGGCAAGTATTGTTTCATGTAGCTTCCAATTTATGTGGAGCACATTTGCTCATCCACACACAATCCGTCTAATTTTGGTACACTCGGTCGGATAAGATACAGCCTGTCGCGAGAAGGATCACTGGCTGGCAGGCTGTTTAGCTACATCGTTAAAATGGAGTACCTCCCGAATTTTTTTCGAATCGTCTCATGGTGATTTGGTTTTTTATAACATCAACGCAACGGTGACTATTTTCAGACCAATAGTCTCTCGAGTTTGGAAGTTTATGATATGTCATATAGAAGAGAATTCCTATAAAATTACGTAGGTCGGACTCATTCAAGCTGAACGCTTTGTCTATTCCGGCATATTTTAGAGTCTCTTTAACAATATCTTCCTCCAAAAACCGTGGAAACAAATAGCTCCACACTTGGTATGGAGTTTCCAAATTCTTTATATTATCTGGATGACTACAATCACCTCCAAATCGAACTTATTGGTCACTAAATTGCAGATTACCCTTTTTCCATAAAACTCTTTCAAAATCAGAAGATTTTGGATTTATATATACCCCACGAAACTCGGAAGCAAATGACTTCCAAATCGTTATTGGACTGACTGCTTTACAGATTCGTCAAATCTAGCAAATCCAACTGACCACAATCTACCTCTGTCGACAATCCCTGACCATTATTGTCATTAATCATTTCGGTAAATTTTCCATCATTTTATATTTTTTTCTAATCGATTAGTTACCTCGAACTCATCAATATCAGAATTGCTATAATCGGTGTAAGAAATATATTCGCTATTGCCCAATAATTCGCACACTTTTTCATCAGTCATCCTGACTCTAACAACCCTTGTATGACCTGCCATGACTCTTTTAAAAATCAAGTTTTTAAAAATTTGTTAAAATATTATACAAAAACAGTATTTTCTCAAAAACAGTGAACCTTCTTCTTCAAAGCATAAAATGCAAATGAAATTGAACTTGAACGCAGTGCGAAATTCAAGCGCAAGCAAATTTAAAATCAATATGAGATACATTTTTACAGAGCCTAATATTTTTTTGGATTTCAATTACTACTCCGTTCTCAGATATTACACGGCAAATAATTGATTTTATTTAAGTTTGTTCCATTCATAGTTTTACACTTTTATCAACAATTTAAGGAACAATATGAGAAATTTTTACAAAAATGTATTTTTAAATAAAAGTTTTGGGTTTTCTAAACGCGTTTGTGCTATTTTCATTATACTTTAACTCAAAATAACGGCGTGTGAATTTTTTCAATGGTTGTACCTTTAAAGATACAGTGAGCATTTACGAGTTAAAAAAAAAAAATTAAAAGGTGTCATGTCCCCTTAATATATTTTCTAATTCAATTATTTTTCTACAGCTACTGTTTAATATCTGCTATATATGTTATTTATCTTTACGTCATGATTAAAAGATAAGCGTCACGATTATCATAATCTTTTCTTTTATCTTTCAACTTAAAATGTAACAAATCATTTCCTGTAACTTAATCCATAGGACAACTAAACTTAGTCAGGCATTAATCCGCAAGAAATACCCCAACAAATTCACATCAAGCATCAGAAGTGCAACACGTCATTTCCGCACTTAATCGCATGCATTTTTGAAGTCTACTGGAATTAATTAAATTGAGCATTGAAATAAAGTTTATCCACCGAGACCAAGACTGATACCGAAATAAAAACGGAGTTGGTAGATGGATCCCTTTTAACAAACTGCACCAACACACCACAACAGGCACCGCAGCGCACTTTTGCCACACGACCAAAAAACAAAACCAAAAACAAAACCAAAAAAAAAAACTGCATCATGCAACATGCGTGCTGCAACAGCAACAACATCAAAAGCTACAACAGCAGCAGCAACTTAGATAGAATTCCATGAATAATTGAAGCGCACAACCGCATGGAGCAGATCCTGTTACGCGTGCATTTCTAGCAATTAATTGAAATGCACGGAATGCAGCCGAACGTTGGTTGCATTAGGGCAGCACCCAACAACAACAACAACAACAACAGCAGCAGCAGCAACATATCGTAGCCGCTGCAACTAGAAGGTGCGAATTACTGCAACTTGTTGCTCTGGCAACAGCAATGATCACTGTAAAAAAAAAACGTACGATTATCATCGGTCGCTAGATCAGTCTACGTTGTAGTTGTCGGTGACTCTGTAATTGATATCGACCACGAAGTTTGTATTGGCAGCAACATGCATTGCAATTACCACTTCTTACCACATTGCTGGCATCTATTTTGTAGCTATTGCTTTTATTTTTTTCCTCATTGCTATTATGGTCACAACAACATCATGTAGACAATGATAAATGGTGCGCTTTTTAATTGTGGGTTAGTTTTTCTTTTTCATTTCTGTAAATCTTATCGAAATGTAGTAATCCAGATATTAACTTATTAGCTTCAAATACAGCAGAAAGCCGCAGGAAGGAATGCAAGTTGGATTTTTATCTTTATTGCTCAACCGGAAAATCCAGGTGGGAGCTAATAACAGCTGTCACATTTCGTACTTAAACTCATAAATAGTATAATTTATGTATTCATGCAAGAGATCTTCAAGAGTTGGTTGGGGGAAAAAAAAAAATTTGTTTTGATTTGTTATTTCTATTTCTGGATTGATAAAGGATTTTGATTGATATTCAAAAAAACAAACATTAAACATTGCAGATTCCTTTACACTATATGACAATATTTATAGGAGGAAACTATACATATGTCGAAACTCGTTCAAGTCTGCGAGCATTGCGCTATTAAACAATTTGAATTTGAAAGCAATAACGGGAAAATATTTTTATCAGATGTTATTCTGCTGATAAGCCTCGATTTACCAATAGATATGATATTTAATGTTAATGTGGTTAAACATTATGTATAGACGAGTTTCTTAAAAGGAAACTTGAATTCTGCTGCTGCCAAAGAAATGAACCTAAGAACTGCAAAATAATGCGTGCTTAAGATTAAGACTGTTCTGAATGGCTTAAGATTAAAATATCACGGATTAAGCAATTTCGCCACCAAATTGTTGGAGCTTATCTCATGTGGCTTAGAAGAAAAACAACTAAGTTTATCGCAGTTTTTCAAATGAGCCGATCTTAATGTCATTTTCTTAATGGCACAGTAAAATTAGTATTATAATTAGCTGAAAACAGGATATTGTGTTAATTACTTTGAACTTAATTGAAGAAGTTTGGAGTTTGTTTCATTTAACCTAGTGAGCTTCGGTGCCAAGCCCACTTTAAAGTTTTATTTTTCAGTTTTTCACAAATAACTTCAAAAACGTTTATAAAATTAATTAATAACAATGTGCGACGCAACCTGATCTACCTCTCACTTACTTTTTTTAAGTTTTTCTAAAAATGTCTCAATTTTAAGCTCCTACACCAAGGGTGCCCACAGGGGGGGGAAATGAAGGGGTAGTTGCCCTCTCCCCTACAACTCAGCCAAGAAATGTATATTATCTTCTATATATATAAAAATGGATGTATGTATGTGGGTATGTGTGTATATCACGTATAGACTCCAAAACCGCCGAACCAATCTTTATGAAATTTTTAGGAATACTGAAGCAACATTCTGAGAGTGTTCCTGTGTAGTTTGGTGTTGATTGGACAAGGGGGCGTGGTACCTCCCATGCAATCCAAATTGGCTCTATCGCCCACAAGCCAAAAAAAAAAAATCCTATGTATCAGACGTTTTAATCGTATAAAACTAAATTTTGGTAATTTTGTTCAGATGGTTACTTTCGGTGACTGCGCAAAAAATGGGCGTGGTCTCACTATATCTACGGCCACTTTTCATAAATCATTTTAATTCCTGAGATGTTCAAGTTTTGATAGTGAATCTTGGTATGCAGGTGCTATGGATCCAAGTGGCAGTCACTATGTAAATATAAATGTTGTCACGCCCACTTTTAGCGCCCACAAATAAGTAAAAATGCTTTATATCAGACGGCTTTTACCGTAGAAGACTAAGATTTGGCAATTTAGTTCATATGGTCACTGTCGGCAACTGTTAAAAAATGGGCGTAGTCGCACTTTATCTACGCCAACTTTTTCGAAATCATGCTTATTCCTGAGTTGTACACGTTTTGAAAGTAACTCTTACGTAGGTGCTCTAAGTGGCAGTCAATATATATGTATGTATATGTAAAATTTGCCACGCCCACTTATAGCAACAGCAAATAAACAAAAACACAACGAAATGGCCATTTCAGCCCTTGAAAGGATTCAGACCGAGCTTCTTATGATCAATTGTGCTGTGCGTGTTGTGGAATGTTTGAACACAAATGATCGAGAACTGGACCTACAAGTTTTATGCCGACTCCGAACGGCTTATGTTCTCAAGAAGCTTTTCATGCCAGTTTTTACTCTCTGAGATTTGCCATTGTCTGCATAGAGATGACGGCCGAACAGAAAAATTAATTCAATTAAAAAAACTTTCTGCGTCAGATGAAATTCGAACCGGGGTTCTATGGCATACAAGCCACGCACCTCAACCAGTATGCCACGGAATGGTTTGAAATATGCTCTAAAAATCGAGTTCTTTATAAAAATATTTACTGGTGTGGTAGTTCAAAATACTATTATAAAGGTCAGAAATAATAGTAATGAAAAAGTTCTTCCAATCTGCCACAATAAATTTTAAATTTTTACAGTCGGACCAGAGGTACTGCGGATTTTCATTATTTTTTAACTTTTTTTCTATATTGTTTTCACTAAAATTCATATTAAAACTTTTTTTTTTTTTTGTCATGTTACTTTTAGTCAAATAAATGATCTATTGATGTAGTAGTATGGGAAAAAATTAATTTGAATTTTAGTGAAAATAGTACGAAAAAAGTTAAAACAGTCCACAAAACTCCGCATTATCTTTGCTCAAACGGAAAAAATCAAGATTTTTTGATGCAAACGAACTTTTTATTACTCTTATTTCTGACAGTTTGTTTTTTTTTTTTAACTACCATACCAGGCAATATTTTTAGTCGAAATTTTTTGGGGATCATCGTTACATAAGCCATGGATTATTTTGAACAACCGGACTGAACAACTTTTTTTTTCTAAGGAGCGTGAGGCGACTTAATGTATATACGTTTGTGGGTATATGTGTATTTCACGTAAAGACTCCGAAACCGCTAAGCCAATTTTTAAATGAAAGCCTTGAGAGTGTTCCTGTGAAGTTTGGTGCCGATCGTAAAAGGCACCTTACATTTTCGATATCGAACAGTTTTGGAATTATACCCAGCCTCGGAATGCAGAATTCGACCTCAATTTGCACATGCCGTTCCACTGGTAACATTTTATGGGCGCTGAACGAAGGGCGTGGTACTTTTTCAGCACCCTAAAACTTCGGTATAGCTTTCGAAATAAGTCACACATCAATGAAACTCGGTACGAACTTACTATAAAAGCATGGCTTCACTAAAGCTACATTCTCTTTTAGGGGATAAGCCAGTATAATATATTTGTAACACAATTACTTTGGTTGGGTAATCGGCACATGACTCGGTAATCGATTGGTAATGGCTTCGGTTATTGGTTATCGGTAGGTATTCGCTTCGGCAATCAGTTGGTAATCGCTTTGTTAATCGTTAATCGCTTGGTAATCGCTTGGTAATCGCTTCGGTTTTTTGTAATCGGTTGAAAATCGCTTCAGTAATTGGTAATGGGTTGGTTATCGCTTCAGTTATCGGTAATGTGTTAGTAATCGCTTCGGTAGCTAGTAATCGGTTGATAATCGGTTCGGTAATCGGTATTTGGTTCGGTAATTGGTTGGTAATCAGTAATTGATTTGGTAATCTGTTGTTAATCGCTTCGTTAATCGATAATCGGTTCCGTAATCGGCAATCGGTTGGTAATCGCTTCCATTATTGATTATCTGTTGGTAATCGCTTCGGTAATCGGTTGTTAATCGCTACGTTAATTGGTTATTGGGTAGGTAATTGGATGCAAGTCGCCTTGGTATTAAAAAAAAGCTTACCAAACATGTTTGCCTTGCATAACCACGGCATAAGTAATGCTTTACAGTGCAACAGAAATATGCAGCTAAAAGCGTGATGATATCGCTAGTCTATAGTTTTGCTATACACCAAAAAGTGCACAACGCGCCTAAAGAAGTTTTCACTTCAAAAACAAAATTAAATTATGTACTTTTATTTTACATGTAATATGTCACATAATTATAAAAAGTATGAAGTCACTGAACTGTATTTTATTGGGATATAATGGGTTTTTTTAGGGGTATGGAACTTTTTTTCAGATTAAACGCAGAAAAATTAATAAAACGACCAATATTTTTTTTTTAGTTAGCCAATTTGATGGTGTTTTGAGCATATGGCCATAGAGACTGTGTTTTATGAAGACCATCCTGTCGGTTCAATTTTGCATAACTTTTTCCAGTATAGTCGGCCTTATCACGCTTATAACACGGCAAATGTTAGTTTTCAACTGGTCAGTCGTAGCTGGTTTATCAGCATAGACCAGTGACTTGACGTACCCCCAAAAAAAAAGTAGTCTAACGGAATGAAATCACATGACCTAGGTGGCCAATTTATAGGCCCATTTCTTTATATGATTCGGTCATGGAAATTTCGACCCAATAAAGTATGGTTTCACTCGCTGTATGGCTTGTTGCACCGTTCTGCTGCAACCAATTAGCACTTAGACGATTGATATTGACGTGGAGAACCAAAATGTTGCGAGTCTTTTGCCTGTAGCGCTCAACATTGACAGTAATGTTGAATCCATCTTTAATTTTGAAAAAGTATGGGTCATGATGCCTTCGGCATGCAAACCACATCAGACAGTAACCTTTTTTTGGATCTAAGGTAGCTTGGAGGGTCTCTTCAGGATTGTTATCACTCCAAAAAGGGTTATTTTGTTAATTTACGTACCTGTTAAGTCAGAAATGTGCTTCATTGCTGAAGATTATTTCACAGTAAAAATGCTCTGTAAGTTATCCGTACAGAACACGAATTTCTTAAATAAATTTCCACAATTTGCAAACGTTGTTCCGGTGTTGATGGTGGACATGCCAAGCACATGTGCTTACTTTGACAACTGGTTTGACAGCTATTCCCTTAGGAAATTCTATACCTTAAAAAAAAAATCCTTTATTAATGCATATTGCGCCACTGCAGAGCGTTCTGCTTCGGAGCGATACAGAAAGAAGAGGCGGGTCGAGAGACGTCTTTTTAGGCGGAAAAAAGAGAGACAGAAAAGCTCGAGTGCGAGAAGATTGAGATGTATGGCGACAGTAAAAAGGATTGAAAATTTTTCGAAAAGATAAGACTCCTAGCCGATGGTTTTAGCACCTCTTCCTGAAAGGATGAAAACGGGAATCTAGTTACAGATATCCAGAGTACACTGACGCTATGGAGGGAATACTTCTCTAGTCTTTTGAATTGCAATGATGATAGCAATCCCGCCAATAGAGATGCTATCCTGGACACCCAATTATGGATGACAGCGTTGAAGTTCCGCTGTCCGACTATAATGAAGCGACATCGCGGAAGCCGATGGTCTACTCACTGATGCGTTTAAGAACGGAGGCGAAGCTCTGCTTAAATGCATTCACGAGCTTCTATGCAGAACTTCTATGGTTAGAAGAATGCATTTCAAGCGATTGGAACCTCAGTGTACTCTGCCCAATCCACAAGAAAGGAACCATCCTTTATGGTTCGCGATATATGGTCCTGCCGAACGTATTATGTGAAAGACTGAAGCCCATCATAAACCAACTGATTGGACTTTATCAGTGTGGCTTCAGACCTAGAAAATCTACAGCCGACCAGATATTTACGCAACTACAAATCTTGAAAAAGACCATAGAGAAACAAACCGACACCCACCATCTTTTGGTCGATTACAAGGCCGCCTTCGACAGTCCAATAAGGAATCACATATACTCCCCCATGTCTGAATTTGGCATGCATACCTGCAAAATGAATCCGTCTATGCAAGATGACACTGAGCAACACCAGCAGCGCAGTTTGAATCGGGGAGGACCTCTCCCCCCTCCCCCATTTGTTACCAAACGAGGTTTCAGACAAGGTAATTTCTTATCGTGCGACTTTTTTAATCTGATCTGAGGCAAAGCGGCACCATATTCTATAAGAGTGTTATGCTGCTAGCGTATATTGATGATATTGATATCATACTGTTGAAAACAACTTCTTCAAAGTTGTGAAGGACTTCGTCTACCTGGGATCCAACATTTACTCCAGCATAGTAGAGAGATAAAACGACTGTTTGAGATCTCTGAGCCAACAGATAGTACTTTGACCTCAGTAGGCAATTGAAGCAGAACCCTCTCTCGACGAACAAAAATCACGCTCTATAAGTCACTAATCATGCCCGTCCTGTTATATGCAGCACAAGCCTGGACGTTGAGCAGCTTTTATGAAAAAACTTTTTGAGAGAAAGATCCTTCGTAAGATCTATGGACCAATCTGCGTCAATGGCGAGTACCGAATAATATGGAACGATGAGCTGTATGAGCTATACGCCAACATCGACATAGTAAAGCGTATAAAAATCGAGCAAGGGAAGACGACGCTCCAGCGAAGAAAATATTCGATTGGGTACCCAGCGGCGGTCAACGCAGAAGAGGATGACCGCATCCACGTTGGAAGAACCAAGTAGAGAGCAACCTGACGAAACTTGGAGCTTCCAACTGGCGCCAGCAGGCTCAAAATAGAAATGGCTGGCGCAAATTCTTACAACAGACCAGAACCGACTAAGTAGGTAACCATCATTTTCATTGCGCTTAATAGAAGTTTGACAAAAACCAGATGCCACCTGATAGTCTGCCAATCATAAAGAAGAGCTACTCTTCGGCATTTGCTCTGCTCCGGGCTATAAATTAGTTTCACGTCATGTTTATTTTATAAAACAACCCCAAACAATTGAGTAAATTATTTAAAATAACAACGTGATGTAAAGCTTCTTAGTTTTTTTTTTTTTTTTCTTTAGCAAAGTGCGAAATTTCGCTGTCAGCTTTAAGTCAACACATACCATCCAACCATTCGGCAAAACCAACACTCAACCACACACAAAATCGATAAACAATGCTGCGTATTGTTATTAATCGGTCAAGCATTGGCAACAATGACCTTATCGGCTAAAGATCGTTGCTGTTGCGTTTGCTTGAGGGCAGAGAATACATTTTTTTCTTTTTTTTTTTGTGCTGAAGACACTCAATTGAAAGCTTGAAGCAGTAGCCACTTGAAATGGTTGCTGTTGCTTATCGCAGCAATTGTTATTGCTGTCATTTCATCAACAGCAACAGTAACAACAATAGACGTTCTTTTTATGACTCTAAGCAAGTCCTTGAACTATTATTTGCAGCGAAATTTTTGGAAAAATTTTCCTTATTAATTGTTAGCTACATAAAGTTGGGTTGGCTTTGAACTCATAGTGAAATTTGAAGTCATTGCATCTATTTTATTATCTCAAAGATCGTTCACTCGTTCAATAGATAGACCGACAGACATAGCAGACAAACGAAACGATCAACACAACTCAACCTGGCACGCTTGATTGCCTGCTTTGATTGCTCACACAAGCACTATATAGCAAATGGTCATTACGCTCAAAATGATTTTCATCTATGGCACAATCATGTCGTTCCATATGAACATTAAATTCAAAATGATTTTCAACGTCATAATGATCGTTGTCGTTGTCGTTGTCGTCATTCAGTACATTTTAGTTGAGTTGAGTTCAATTTCATTGCAAGTAGTTGGCTTTCGCGCGCCTAATGCGCTATCAGCGTCGCAATCGATCGTTCCATCGATCATTGACTCTTATAAAGCTTTGTTTGTCCTACCTCTTGGCAGTGTCTCAGCTCATGCTTTCTTGTTGTTGCTTTTGTTGTTGTTGTATATTCATGTTTATTTTTTTCCCCCAACATCGTTCGTATGATCTCGCTTTAACATTGCAACGGGCAAGTTCCTTCATTTATTTCTTTATGCGTTCGTATATTAGTGTGTTCATATTTGTGGCGATCATGTTGTACGTCGTCATCATCATCGTCATCGTCGTCGTCGTCGTTGTGCTGCGATATAATCGCTTCAATGAGCTCCGGTCTGGCAACTTTGATCTCTGATCTGTGAAATTTTTATTTTATCGTAAATGTTATTGTCTGTTTAGTACGCATTTTTATTGCAAATTGAACAACTTATGGTGTGGCGAAAAGAAAACTCGTTCAACTCCGGTCCGCTCGATTTGAGACAATGCGACTGCTCTAGTGTCTAGTGGCACCCAGAGTAGTTGAAATGCAGTTTTTATTTTACTAAAGATATATTTCAATGAATTTCAAAATAAACGGTTTTTTTCTGTCACTACTTTTTCGAGTCCTTACAATAAAAAAAAAGCATAAAAATAAACTAACAAAATACTGTTGTAAAATAGAAGCAATATATGTATAAGAAATAAAGCATTTGGAGTTAAGGAAAATTATGTAGTTTTATATTTACAAGCGATTAATTTGTCTACACTCTTACCTGCAGTTATTCTTTATTCTTTCGTATTAAGAAAAACGAAAACAAAAAGAAAGAAATAATTAATTTTTAATTTTATAATTTTTTTTTTTAATAATATTTTTTTAATAATTTTAATTTTTAAAATTTACATAACAGTAATTTTGTTACACATTTTGTGTTGTGACCGCTTCATGTAAGGAGTGTTATGTTTTACTTTATTTCCTCTTAACTATATTTTAGTTATTGATATGCCGCCAAGTGCATAACTGCAAGAAACACACGATTTATCGATTTCAGTTTAACTTAATAAGTGGAGTTTTAAAATGTTTGTGTTTGAGTAATATGTCAAGAGTGTTGGTTATGATTTTGCGCTTTTAAGTAATTAAAATAAAAAAAAAAACGTGTTTGTATTTGATTGCTTAGTTTTTAGCTGTTTCTTATATATTGAATTTTTAGTGCAGAATTTCTTTTTTTTACCAAAACCATTAACAAAATCGCTAAAAATCCTAAGTGTTCTTTTAACACCAACGTCTATGCCGCCGAATTACTAAATTTTTTTTTTTTAAATTTCTTTTAATTATCTGGTTAAGACAAATAAACTATTAATGCTAAAATTCGAAAATTTTTAGTAGACTTAAAAATTTTTTTTAGAGGTATAACACACAAGACAAAAATCATATGTTCTTCTGCAAAAACTTAGATAACAAAATAACTTAAAGAATTTTTTAAAGACTGTAATAGTGATTTTGGATTCTGCATTAATTTTCACAACAGCGGTTTCTGAATTTTCTGAATCACTATCCATGTTATCAACTTCAAGCATTTCCGAAACTTCCAGATAAAAAGTTTTTCGGTTAGCATTATTTTGTAGGAAGCGAAAATGTGTAATATAAGGGTCTGAAGAAATCAATATGTGGTTATAAATATTTTCAATGCTATGAACCCTGCAGGTTCATCTCCGTCAAAATTTATCCCTAAAGTGCTTAAAATCTTTGTTTTTTTGCTTCTTGTGCCTCTTTACTTAATGGCCCTATTGATAGCAAGGCTTCCACAAGTATTTTGTTGCCGTGAATTAATATTTTATGGACACTCGGCGACATTGGATGCCATAGATACAGGCTGACATAAAGTCTTGACATTTCAAGACAAAACAGTCTAAATTTCTCGGAATTTATCTGAAATCTTGAAGCCAGATGTTTGGATAGTTTGGAGTATAAAATACAAAATATTTTTATTAAATCTTTGTTTATTCCAGTAAAGTATAGGAAACTAGTACAAACAATTTATTTGCTATATATCAGGTTGACAACTAAGTAATTGCGGATTTTTTTTAAGAAAATAAAAGACAATTTTTTCATGGAACGAAATAACTTTATTCTGTAATGTATTGCCCATTTTGAGCAATGACCTTTTGCCATCTTTCAGGCAGCATCACAATTCCACGTTCATAAAACTTCTGGTTTTTATCAGCAAAAAACTGAACCAAGTACTATTTGACATCATCATTATTATTGAAATTTTTACTATTCAAGGAGTTTTGCAAAGATCGAAATAAAAAGTAATCAGATGGTGCAAGGTCAGGACTATATGGTGGATGTGGCAAAGCATCCCAACCAAGCTCCAATAATTTTCGCCGAGTGACTAAAGATGTGTGTGGCCACCATTGTCATGGTGGAATACAACACCATTTCGATTTGTCAACTCGGGCCGCTTTTCTTCAACTACATTGTTCAATGTAGACATCTGAATTGATCGTTCGGTTGGGTGGTAAAAGTTCAAACTAGACAATTCCTTTGTAATCCCACCAAACTGATAACATAACTTTCTTTTGATGAAAATCAGTTTTTGATGTTGTTTAATCTGGTTCACCTGGCTTGCTCCACGATCTTTTCCGATTGACATTGTTGTAAACAACCCATTTCACATCACCAGTTATCAATCGTTTTAAAAATGAATCATTTTCATTACGTTTCTTTAACAAATCGCAGATGTTAATACGATGTGTTAAATGATTTTCTTTCAGTTCATGAGGAACCCTTATATCGAGTTTTCGTACATAGCAAAGTTGTTTTAAGCTATTTTCAATGCATGTATGAGATACATGAAACTTCTCTGCAATCTCACGTATTGTACTGTGACGATCCGAATCGATTATTGCTTTGAGTTGGTCGTCGTCATCAACTTCAACTGGACGACCAGACCGTTTTTCACCTTTGAGTGCAAAATCACCAGAACGAAATTCGGCAAATCAATTTTGACACTGCCGTCACCATAAACAGCACATAACATTTTGTGAGCTTGCGATACGTTTTTTCCTTTCCGGAAATAAAAAAGCAAAATATGACGAAAATGTTCGTTTTGATTTTCCATTTTTCAACAGACGCCAAGCAAAAACTACACAACCGATCAAAAAAATTTTTTTACTGATTGTCAGTTGAAGTACCAACTATGAAATAACAAAATGTGTTTGACATTTCGATTACGTCAGCAAACCTAAAAATTCAATTAAAGCCATCTATGAGTGAAATCCGCAATTACTTAGTTGCCAACCAATGATAATAAGCGAATTAACAGGTCATTCATTAAGTCCGTAGGATAAGTAAGAAAAAAACAAAATTTTGATAAAACTCGATTATATTATTCAACATAGTTGCCTTCGAGAGCGATACAACGAGTATAGCTATTTTCCAACTCTTCGATACCACCTTTATAGTACGATTCTTTCTCGTCAAAATAGGCCTCAGTTTCAGCGATTACTTCATCATTGGACTTGAATTTCTTTCCATTCTCTTGAGTTCTGAAAACAGGAAAAAGTCACTGGGGGCTAAATTTGGAAAAATCGGTGGGTGGATAAGCAATTCGAAGCCCAATTTATTCAATTTTGCCATCGTAAGGAGACTGATTCTCCTTAACGTTGTACAAAATATAATAAAATAAAAATATCAACACAGTTTATAGTTTTTTATTACTTTTATTTATTAAATGGACGCGTTTCGACACCTGTGGTGCCATCATCAGCTTAGTAATCAGAAAACTGCTTTTGTACAACATTAAGGAGAATCAGTCTCATTTACTAATATTTCGTTGTGCAGTGACTTCATAAACAATTTGTTATCTTTACAGTAGCAAGGCTGTTTGGATCAGTGGATAGAGCGATGGACTGGCACCAAAAAAATTCCAAGTTCAATTCCGCACGGCGGGCAAAGAAATTTGTTTTTCTTTTTTTTTTTGTCTTTTTGTTGATGAAATGTAATAAAATTTACTGGTGTGAATATTAACATGTGTTTTTTTACAATTACAATTCAATGTTGGCACTTGCACACAATTTTCATATTCTTCGTATACAAATATGATTTTGAAGAAAACATTCTTTAAAGTAACAGACTTTGTTTTTGAAACAATGAAGCTTACTCTCAAAAAAACAAAGAAAAGTGGTTGATTTGACATACTTTTTTTGAATACATACTTGTTAACAAAGAATTAAATCGTTATAGTAAATATTTTATTTTCACGGCAAAGATTGTTTCATTGATTTATCTTCAAAGAAGTTCAGTCTTTTGTTTCGATGATGCAGCACTTGCATAGTTAAAGGATAAATCATTATTGCAACGATCTTTTCATTGTGGTAAAGATATTTTGGTTACAGTTTTACAAGAACTTTTTTGAAGCGAAGCTTTTTACTCCTCATTCTGTGAATTGCTTGGAGTAAAATCTGAAAAATTTTCGACAGATTTTTTCTTAGCACCAATGCTGGTGACATCTTGTAGCAAATAGAAGCAAATTTGTTGTAATAACGAAAACAAAATTCCCATAAGAAGTACATTGAGCTTTTTGACAGTGAACAGGCAGCGGAGTTTTTTTTTTGCTAAGTAGTACGCTGTTGAAGGAAAAAATTTGTTCAGTGCAGCCAAGTTCACAACCATGTGTGGAGAGTTAAAATGGAGAGTCGCTGGCATTATATGCCCGTATATGCAATTGGCGTGGAAATTTGACATTCAACAATAAAGAAATAAGCAGTAAGTATGTTTTGTGTATATATATAATTTATTTTGTTATTTTAAATTTTTGATTTTAAAAGTTACTCTGCAGTATTCGGCACTAGTACAAAACTACTGATTTGACTAGCCCTAAGGTAACCAGTATAAGTTCCACTTCAATCTACTTTCTTTGCATTCAACTGGCGAATTTTACGTAAACATGTCATAGGCAGGGGTCAATTGCTACCTTTTACATTACCATTCCACTAATCACTTCACTAGTGCTACAGGGTCAGCTTATTCACTAGTCAGAAAAAAAAAAAACCGTAGGTTTTGTGAAAGCAATCTTCAGTTAATAAATTTATATTTTTTTCATCACAATATTTTTCTTCATGTTCTTTAATGAAATTCAAACAACTTTTGTATCATGTTTTCTCGAAAAAATTACTCCGAACTATATAAGCCATTGTTACAAAATCAAGACGTCAGAAACACAAAAAATAAACAAATAAAGCTAGAAGTTGACTGAACTGACCCTTTTATGCATTACCTTCGATGAAAAAATGAACTAGTTCGTATAGAATTAGAAAAGTGGCTAACGAGAAAGGAGCAATTGGTTACTTTCGATACTAGCGGGTAATTTATTAAAAAGAAAAAATGATCAAGCTATCAAATCTATGTAACTGCGAAAAAGCTTCGCTTCTCTCGTGAGTCCAACGACGCACTTGTGCTTTTTTCTTTGATTTTAGGGCGTTCAATTTCCTCAGTGTAGATATAAATCGATTCATTATATTGCAACAAATGATATATTGCATGAGTTGCTCAGATGGATTATAATGTGCATTTTAAATTGGGCAAAGTGCTCTATAAGTTTGGCGCGCAGAATGCGAAAAATTAAATAAAAATTCACGATTTCTTTACTATTGTTGTTTGCAAGTAAATCTTTACATGATAATTTTCCAAAGTATACTGCCCAAAGAGCCCACTCTGAATATGTAGAAACTAATTAACATATCTATTTATAAACTTATACATATGTTAAAAAAATACAAAATATGGATATTTGTTCACTCTCTTAGCTTTAGTTTTTTATATTACTTTAGCTATGTAAAGCAGCGAACATTGCCTTTTAATTTTGAAGCATTGTGTATGAGTAATTTTTCAGTAATTTTCATTTTCGCTGCTGTGTGTATTTGTTTTGTATATATTTATTTATTTAAATGTTTCACCTTTTATTTTTTCACACTCTCGTTGCCTGTGTTTGTATTTGTTGGTATTTTTTTTTTTTTGTTTTTTGTTAAGGTTGGTCGCGGTTACTTTAAGTAAATCAACGCAACGCAACGCAACGTGTCAAGCATGCAAATTCGTGACTCACGCGTTCGTCGCTACGACAAAAAAAAAATGGCCAGATCTGGGCGCCAAGTCATCAAGTTAAAATAGCATAAATTTAAAATAGTTTATTAAAATATCAGCATTAAAAATAGGCTAGATGTAAGGAAAAGCAAAAAAAAAAAAAATCATATTGAAAATGACGCATGCAAGCCAAAATTATTTTATAATTAATTCTTTTATTTTGCATAAATTATTAGGAATTGTGTTGAGAACTAAAAAAAGCAAAAAAATTCAACACTCATTTTTGCACAACTTTTTTTAAAATTTTTTTTTAGATAGATAAATAAAATTAAATGAAATTCGCTTTTTTTTTAGCGTACTACGTGAGTGTGTAATTAACACCAACAACAAAAGCAACGTGATTCGCAGTATGTATTTTTTTTATTCGCAAATTTTTTTTTCTTTATTTTCAGCTACTTTTGCATAATAATGAGTTGCGAAAATAATTGCAAAAACAATTAAAAACAATTGAAAAGCTCAGCTATGTGAAGGAGAAGAGGCGAACGAACGTGTTTGGATTGTACAGCGCATCTGCTCGATACGCCAGATAAAGCAACAACAAGCACTGAACGCTGCGTGGAGAAGGTCAACGAACTGTGTGCTGCTGATCTTCGAAGAGAAGAGATTAATTAATTTAAGAAAAAAAAAATAATAAAAATAAATAAAATAAAATTAAATTGATTTATGGTGATTTATTTATTGTGTAGAGAAATCTGTGGCGAGAAGCAATAATCGCTTAAGTCAACTTAACACTGAACTGAGTTATTCATATAGCTGTATTGTAGGAGTATATTTTTAAATTTACACAAAATCTAAAATTTCTAGCATTAATTTATAATAAAAAAACTAAAGTTCTATGAAAATTTGAAGCGATCGAAAATTTTAAAAAAGATTTCTCGAAACTTAGAAATCAGACTTAAGCTGTTTTTTTTTATTGACATAGAAATTGAATTGTGGGCCTTAAGTAGAGCTTGGCGAAGCTAGGTATTTATTAAGATAAAAAAATTATCAGTAATGAATGGAATTTATTTAAAGTATTTTGTAAAACTTTTGTTATACTTGTATCGACTTGTATCGAATAATTTATATTTAAATATATTTATTTATATATTTATATTAACTAATATATATATATATATATATTTATATAAATATAAATATAAAAAAAAAAAACGAAATTGCCATTTCAGCCCTTGAAAGGACTTTGACCGAGCTTCTTATGATCAATTGTGTTGTGTGTGATGTGAAATGTTTGCACACAAATGATCGAGAACAGGACCTACATGTTTTACGCCGACTCCGAACGGCTTATGTTCTCAAGAAGCTTTTCATGGCACTTTTTACTCTCTGAGGTTTGCCATTGTCTGCAGAGAGGTGACGGCCGAAGAGAAAAATTAATTCAATTGAAAAAACACAGGTGCGTCGTTGGACACACGAGAGAAGCGAAGCTTTTTCGCAGTTACATAGATTTGATACCTTAATAATTTTTTCTTTTTAATAAATTAACTTTTAAATTCAAAAATTTAAAATAACATAAAATATATTACATATATACAGAAAACATATTATTATTTTTTATTGTTGAATGTCAAATTTCCACGCCAATTACATAAACGGGCATATAATGCCAGCGACTCTCCATTTTAACTCTCCACATATGGTTGTGAACTTGGCTGCACTGAACAAATTTGTTCCTTCAACAGCTTACTGCGTAGCGAAAAAACTGTCGAAAATTTTTCAGATTTCACTCCAAGCAAATCACAGAACGAGGATTAAAAAACTTCGCTTCAAAAATATATATTAAAGAGAGCACACGAAACAAAATTTAACAAACATTTTAGATACCTTACCGATTTCATGCATGCGTTTGTTAATTCCATATTTATTGATATCATATATTTTTTTGACGCTTAAACATAGAGTGTAATTTATTATCTAGAGATTGCATCAACTCTGCTAACAGTGTTAACAGAGTTATTTCACTTAAAAACATGAAGAAAAAAAACTCTGTTAACCTCTGTTAACAAACGCATTCACAATACAAACACACCGATGCTGGAGACACCTTGTGGCAAATAAAAGCAAATTCTTGTAGCATAGCAAATACACAATCCTCTATCTATTGATAGATGGTGACGATCTATTACAGCATAGCTTCTGTTATAACTAACTCTAATAACTCTAAATTAACAACCTTTTCCCACAGGTCTTTGTGGCCTAGTGGGTAGTGTGCTGTGTTATCGTTAAAAAGAGCACGGGTTCGATCCCCACGGGAACCAGAACATATTTTTAGTATTTAATATTAAAGTATTAAATTTTCTTGTTGTAATAAGCGCTAGAACAAAGAAACCATCAAAATTCCAAGAAAAAATCTGTCGAAAATTTTTCAGATTTCACTCTAAGCAAATCACAGAACGAGGAGTAAAAAGCTTCGCTTCAAAAACTTTCTGTGTCGAATGGAGGATTCAAACCTGGGTTCTCTGGCCTAAGAGTCACACACTCTACCCACTACTCCACGGCCGCCACTATTATTTAAAATATATATTTTTAATAAGCTGAAGAGGGTGATACTGAGGGTAACGAGAGTTATACCTATACCAATACTAATACTAATACTAATACTAATACTAATACTAATACTAATACTAATACTAATACTAATACTAATACTAATACTAATACTTATACTAATACTAATACTAATACTAATACTAATACTAATACTAATACTAATACTAATACTAATACTAATACTAATACTAATACTAATACTAATACTAATACTAATACTAATACTAATACTAATACTAATAATACTAATACTGATTCTTCCAACAAAGTCTCGGCGCACTGTGGCTCAAAAATTAAATTCATTGGCCAAAATACCCATTTTTTGTGGTAACCGATATATAAAATTTTTGCGCCATTTTGTAGTAAATATATCCAAAAATAGGTAACCAAAAATAAAGGTCAAAATATCTAAAATTGTGGGCGTGGCATGCGGTCAAACGTAACTGTTTTTTCTAGTTTCAGAAAAAGGAGAGTTTTTTTAAAATTGTGGGCGTGGCATGCGGTCAAACGTAACTGTTTTTGCTAGTTTCAGAAAAAGGAGAGTTTTTTATTTTTTCATCGAAAATGAATGGCCATTGTTCGCAAACTATAATCAAAAGAGGGTTGAATTTTTTTTGTTAGGTTGGTTGAACTAGTATCGTTTAATTATTGTAGCTGTACTATTTATATTTTGGGTTTTACGACATGTTTTCAAAATGACTGTTTTTTGTATAAATTTTAACTTTAGTGGAATAGAACTTTTAAGGATCAAAACGTATCAAAAAAATTAAAGCATTCAGTTAAAGGTGAAAATCTCCTCTTTCTCCCCATATATACTTTTATACCCCGCACGATCCCCCACGATCTCCCCGCAGAAGCTTTTTTCGTTTTACTGAAACTACTCACACAAATATTCGAATGACGCTAATTTAATCGCATCCTTTTAAGTATGCAATGATGTATTCTGTTTAAACTTTAGGTATTTTATTGCATGCAATTTAGAGGATTTTTCAGTTTAATTTACCCTTTTTATTCCAACACTATAAGACAGGTGCATATACAAAATATATATACAGGTTCTGGGAATTAAAATAGTGCCTAGAGTTTTTTTTAAATAACCCATTTAATTCTACCTATATGAAACATGTGCAGTTTTGGAGTTTTGAGAAACTTAGAGTTTTTTTAATTAACCAAGTAAATAGGTAATAAGTAAATAGACACAGGTACTTGTACTTGATACAGGGCTCAGGAAAGCACTACGGTATGAAAAGGCTTATAAAGAAGTGATATTCGGATACAATCTCAGTTGCTATTATATCTCAGCCATTGCAATTGAAAATAAATAAAAACAAAAACATTGCACAAATGAGGAGGCCTTAGCATTATGTTCGGATTTGAAATTATTAAAGCACTAATATACTAAGCTCAGATTGCGTGCGATTGAAAAAGGTTTAAATCTGTATCCATCATATCATCACATAGCTGCTGCTAAAAAGGACTGTTTGCCATCTAACGACTATATTGCAATTACAACAATTTCGGCAGAGGTACAACTACAATCATTACTTGATCACACAGCACAACGCTTGCTACAATCATTTAAAGGAAATGAGTTGAAGCAATATGGAAACTGCAAGTTAATTCTTTTTTTCAAATGGGGATGTGATGGTTCTTCCGAACAAAAACAAAACAAGCAATTGTTATGCGAAAATACCTTGGACACGGATATGTGCATGGTGTCATTTGTACCATTGCGATTAAAAAATATTTTGGAAGATTCAGAGCCATCGTCCTGCACAACGCACACCAGAAATATTTGGAAAAATTGCACGACACCTTCCACGAAATACTGCAGGCTCATCAAATTTTAATTAAAAAAAGAAACCCAGGATACCATTAAGAAAGAAGTAAGCGATATCAGAGCCCAAATTGCACAGCTTTGCAACATTACAAATAGAAATAACCCGGCAGGAAATCGAAGTAAGCTACCAATTAGTGCTTTCAATGATTGATGAAAAAATTGTCCAGGCTTTGACTGAAACAAAGGGTTCACGCCGCTGCATCATATGCCAAACAATATCAAGCCAATCAAGCCAAGTCCCTGACAAATCAATAGATAATACTAATGCATATGAATTCGGACTATCACCACTACATGCAAGAATACGATTTATGAAACACATACTGAAAATCCGTTTCGATTTGGAATTTGGACCTACAGGATCAGTAAGAAACAACGATACCAACAAGGAGTTACGAAGTTTAAAAAAGAAACATGTACAAGATGGATATCGAAAATATGTATTAGTTATAGATCAGCTAAAACAAGGTTCAGGCAATACAAATGATGGAAACACAGCAAGAAGATTCTTCTCAGATCCGGAAAGAGCATCTGAAATAACAGGAGTTGATTTAAACCTTACTTCTAGGCTTAAAATAACCATCGAAGTACTTGCATGCAATGAATAAATTGACGCGATTTGGTGATTACGCTAAGGAAACTGCAAAAACATATACAACGAAATACCCATGGAGAAATATGTCTGCAATAGCTCACAAAATCCTTTATCAAGGAGAAGAGATGTCATTAAATATCATTTAGTACCACTTGGAGATCTATAGGCGGAAGCTCCGGAAAAAAGGAATAAGGATTACAGATTTTATAGAGAACACAACACCAGAAAAATGTCACGCAGTTGCACCAATGAAGATATTTTTAATATATTATTGGCAATGTCAGATCCGCTCATTGCTAGCATGCGACATCAATGGAAAGTGGAACACCTAAACTTAGATAAGGAAGCGAAAGAGCTACTACAGGACGAAAATAATTCAGAACCGAGTACGGATTATTTGCAAGCAGTATTCCAACCAAATAAATAATAATTGAAATATGATTTTCTTTCTTGTTATAGTAAGATATATATAATATTACAAGATATATATAACATATATAACATATGACTGTTTTTAATAAATACAGAAAGATTAAAAAATAAGAAAAGAATAATTTCATGCTAAGAGTTAAAAATTTCAAAACTGCAACTTTGACATTGAATTTCGCAATAAGTATCGATTTTAACAAAATTTTAAACACAACAAATTCAAGGAATAATCTGTCTGTTAAAAAAATTACTCAAATATCTCAATCGTTGTAGAATTTTGGCCAATGAAAACCTATTCTAAGCCACTGTATGCCGCTGGGTACATGCATTTCATTAATCATCTGAACTACTTCGTTTAATAGTTCTACCCAAAATATACTTTGGTTCATAGTCTAAAGTTTATGCATTGAAACGAAAAAAAAAAAACGAAATGGCCATTTCAGTCCTTGAAAGGACTTTGACCGAGCTTCTTATGATCAATTGTGTTGTGTGTGTTGTGAAATGTTTGAACACAAATGATCGAGAACTGGACCTACAAAGCTTTATGCCGACTCCGAATGACTTATGTTCTCAAGAAGCTTTTCAAGGCAGTTTGCCATTGTCTGCAGAGAGGTGACGGCCAAACAGAAAAATTAATTCAATTGAAAAAACTGTCTGTGTCAGATGGGGGAATCGAACCTGGGTTCTTTGGCATATGAGCCACACACTCTACCCACCACGCCACGGCCGCCACGTGGCGTTTATGCATTGAGCTTCTTTAATAAAAGCAATAAATTTGAATATAAATTCAGATAATCATGGCTCTAAAAGCTTTAAATTAAGCCTAAATAAATTTAAAAAATGTCCAGTAAATCCAAAGTAAATAAAATGTACTAAGATAAATATAAATCTTGGTATAAAGACTATAAAAAGCCTAAATAAATCATTTCGATTTTTTTCACCAACTACTGCATAGCTGTTAAGATGAAATTTTTTAAGAAAAAAAACGAAGTAGGTAGCAATCGAAACAAATGGAAAAATAAGAAAAGCACATTTCATCAGGCCAAAATGATATATATGCCTTTTACACATTTTAAGGCTATCAATGGTACTGGAAAAAAAAATTAAGTTGTAAGAGTAACAACAACACGACCAACATGCATACACAAAAAAAAAAATGTGCCAATAAAATGATTGCACGCACCAACGTTGCCATAGAGAGTGGAGAGTGTTCATAAATCTTGAAAAACGGTCAGCTCTTGTAAGTGCTTAAGGGGCAATCTACTGCAGTGAATAAAAAATATAAACGATCTTTAATTTTTTCTGTTTTCGGGGAATATAAATTACAAGTTGCAAATTTTAAGATTTATTATTATATATTAAAAAAAAAACAAAAATCTATCTGTTAAATTTGGTCCTTTGCATAAAGGGTTATTCCAAAGTTAGGGGGTTTACCTACTCTTGCAACTTTTTGTAATATGGATATATCCAACCTGGGGAAAACACATTTCTACAATGTTGTTAACTGTGTACGAATGATTGTAGAATCTTTATTTAAGAATGGAATTAACTCAAAGTTAATTTTTTAAAATGAAGACATTTTAGACGTGCTTTTCAAGAAGAAATTTTTTTCAATGACATTTTGTTGCTAAGATGAGGGTTGCTTAAGTTACGCTTTTTTTTAAGATTTTTGTAATATTTTTTTATTTTAATTTTCTTATTCCTCGAAATACTTCGAATCTGATTACTTCATATTCTCACATTGAAGATAAGACCAAATTTATTTGCGATTATTTGCGAGAGTTAAAGAATTTTCAATGTAAAGCTATACACTCAATTAAGTAAATAAAAAAAAAATTATGTCAAAATTATACTAAAACAATGAAATGTAGAAAGCACTGGTTTTTTGTAATAAAGAAGTGAAGAAATCAGGTATTTATCAGTTTTAGTAAATTAATTATTCATGATATAACAGTAAAACGCTAACTTTTACGATCGACTGACTTTTACAGGTGATGTAGAGTATTGCCATATGATCCGATATATCGAATTTGTTACGTTTTTCAGTCTTGAATCCAATATTTGGCCAGTATGGACACACAAATTCAAGGTAAATATTTCAGTTGTGTTGGTTAAATGTTGTTCTTAAAAAATATGAAGTGCTTGTGATATATCAAATTCCGTTTTAGTGCGTGTTTAGTGTTTTTGTGTGTGTTTAATGTGTTTAATGTTTTTTTGGCTATTTCAATTCATTGCAACAAATGCGAAGGGTCATATCACTTGAAATGCGTCGAAATGGGCAACCGTGGCTACTACACCTGCCGAAATTGCGACTCTGATCTCGATACAAGTGATGAATAATAAATTTGGATTCGATGACTTTTATTCAGTATTTTAGTTTCATGCTGACTTAAGAGCCTGCCCAAGTCCATTAAACTGATTTATGTCGATGTTTTTTACATGAAAATCAAAATTGAACCCTGAGCTTCCTTCAAAGTAGTTGTGGAGAAATCTAAAAGGTATTGGTATTTGTAATAAAGATTCTGAGGTTTGTCGTCTAGATCCTAAGCAATTGAATGATTATGTTGTTGCTGGATATGCATCCAATCCAACTTATACCATCGAAGATAGTAGCACAGATACAATATCTCAAAACGAATTTCAGTATGGTGCAGTGAGTGAACTAGATGTTATTCGTTGCGTAAGGAAAATAAAATCAAAAGCCCTTAGTCCGCTTGCCCACATTATAAAACACTGTTTCACCACCTCGTGTTATTCAGAAATTTGGAAGGTAGCGACTATAAATCCTGTAGCAAAAAAAGTTATTGCATGCAACCCAAGTGATTTTCGTCCAATAAGTCTTTTGTCTTCGGTGTGCAGGATATGTGACTCGCTCATGGCGGAGCAGATATCTCATCACTTAAGTGTATTTAACCTCATGTCTCCTCATCAGTCTGGTTTTCGCCCTGGACACAGCTGTTCCACTGCTGTAGTGAAAATACTAGATGACATAAGAGTACCTTTTGACATGGACGACTTGACATTACTCTGCTTGCTAGATTTCTCTAAAGCGTTTGATACCGTCAGTCACTCTATCCTCTGCAGGAAACTTGCCATAAATTTTCGATTTTCAAAATCTGCGGTCCGTCTATTAAGAAACTACTTGGTTGGTAGGTCTCAAAGAGTTCGTGTGGGTCAAAATTTTTCTATGCTAAAAAGCACTACTAGCGGAGTACCTCAAGGCTCAGTACTTGGTCCTTTGTTATTTACTATGTTTATAAACGATATTTTCTGCAAATGCCACCATGTCACTATGCATGCGTATGCTGATGACCTCCAGTTGTACTTGTCCAAGCCTTTGGGCCTAGTTGAAGATCTATGTGCCAGAATTAATGAGGACTTAACTGTGGTATCCTCATGGGCGGCAGAAAACATGCTATTGTTGAACCCTCTGAAATCATATGTTTTACCAATATCTAAAAAACAATTTTGTCATGAGAATTTACCTCCAGTTCTTCTAAATAATGTGCAGCTGAAACTGGTTAGTACTGTCACCAATCTTGGTTTTCGTATAAACTCATCTCTATCATGTTCTGATCACATTAATTCTTGCATAAAAAAAGTATACTATGTGCTTCGTAATCTTTTGAAACTAGGAAACTGTTGAAACTAGGAAAAAACTGGTATTGCAGCTGTTGATGCCGATAATAACTTACTCTGAAGCCGTGTATTGCAATCTTGATTCACGGTCGTCGCACAAGCTTCTGGTCGCCTTTAATAATGCAGCCCGCTATGTATATGGCCTAAAAAAGTTCGATCATATCTCCACCTATAGCAAAAAGTTGCTTGGCTGTAGCCTACTTAAATACCTTGAAGCGAGACATTGCATCTTTTTACACCGGATTATTTACACTCGAAGTCCTCCTTATCTTTTTGAAAAGGTTAAATTCTGCAGATCAAATAGAAGCATGAACCTCGTGATCCCTAGATATAATTTCGTTAATTCTAGTAGATTGTTTTTCGTCAGCGTTATAAGGTCGTGGAATTCACTACCTAATAGTATCAAAACTGTTTCCAATAAGCTAACCTTTAAGCATTTAATCTTTGAATACTTTTCCTGACTTACTCTTCCTCTTTTCTTTTTATTTTTACGGCACTATTCTTTTTCTTTAAATAATATTTAAATAATATCTAATAATAATTTATAATTTATCATTGTGTAATTCGAGTCATTTTGAGTTCATTATAATGTAATAGTTTTTAATTTGTTCTTTTGTATTTCTGATGTTGTTATTTCCTTTGTTAAAGCGGCATGCAAAAGATTTATTCTTATATGTCAACAATTTTGTTAAATAAACATAAACATAAACATAAACATAAATATAATTGCCTTAGCTAAAAAACTAACCGTCTACATTGATATGCTTGTGACAAAATAGAATTGTGTGTTTCTACCCAATAAAAATATATTTGCATCACTGTTAAACTCAAAAAGAACAGCACTCTGCAAATTTAAAACAAACAGAACTCCTTTCTTTTATGTGTTTCGCCTAGACATACATATATCTATTTCTTTTGCACTTGCAGGAAAAATAGCGAAAACCCTGTTGCTTTATGCGCTTGCTTTTAACAGTTGCCAAGTCTTGGCGTCATTTTAAGTTTCAAGCAGCCTCGCAAACGTGTTGAAAAGTTTAGCTCTTGTGAAAAGTGTTTCTGAAAATGTTTGTTTAAATTAAAAGTTTTTGTGTTTTCAAATTAATAAAATAAAAAACAAAATAAAAGAAAAATAAGGCGGTTCAGCAGTGAAAATAGGTGAGTTTTGAAGCAACTTTGCTGATAAAGCGGGTGCTTCACTGGCAATTATTGTAATGTAGGATAAACATAATATGATTACTTCTCAACATAATTAAATCCGAAAAAAAATTATTTACTCTTTTCTAAACATATTTTGTTTGCTTCAAACCAACAATCACTTCTAAGCAAATATTTTGTAATCACAGTGAAAAACTTTTGGCATATCTTTTGCTAAAATATGTTTCCAAGTTAATATAGTGCAATCATCGGTAAATATATTATGTTGTTCTTAATTATTGTTTTGAAAATAATTGCTTGACTGCAATTAAATTATGTAATCTCCAATTAATATGTATTTGTCCGTGAATATTAAATGTTATTCTTGACTAAATTATATTTCCAAGCAAACAAATAGTAATAGACTAAAAGTTTTCTCAGTCCATTTATAATTACAATATATTTATATGAAAACATATTTTCTTTAAAACAAATTATATTGTTTTTAAATTCAAACAACAAGTGCTAAGGTACAATTAAATAATGTTAAGATGCAAATATATATATAATGAAAAATTGCATTAATTAATCATATTATAAGTGGAATCAATTATGATTATTTGTTTCCAAGAAGCATGCAGAAACATAATATACTTCCTGCAAATTAAGTTTGGGAAAGCCTATTATTTTTCAGCGTGCAGCTTTCCAAATCCATTACCAGAACTTTGATATTTTTCTTTGACTTCACACGCAGCGCTGTTCTTTAAAAGTCATAACATCCAGCTGTAGCATATCACTGGTGAAGAAAACGAACATAGGTGTTATCAGTGCATCTTCCATGAAGAATTTTGTAAGCAATACCCAAAATTCAAGTACCTAGCATTAACAATATAGATTCTAGCGTTATAACTGCCGGCTGTAGGGTATCAAGCACTGGTGAAGAAAAACAAAACAAAAATCAGTCTCTTCCGAGAGGAATTTTGTAAACAATACATATACGTAAAATTCAAGTATTTGTTTTTCCTACTGTACGCCGTGTACAATATCCTTGCCTTACTTTTAATATAAACAAGTAAAAATTTGTTTGTAATTTATTTAGTGCGAACTTCAAAAATTAAAATAAAAAAATTTCAATAAGAAATTGGCACTATAAAAACTCTTTTTTAAAGAAAAATTATGCCATGTTTGACCAAAAAATACACGATATAGTAGTTCTATTTTTTTTTATTTAATTTTTAGGTTTACATACAAAACAATTTTATAAGCTTTAAAATAAGATATCGATCTTGGAAATAAACATTTGTTTCTAATTTTTCTTTCAATCTTGTGATTAAAGCATAATTAAAATTTTATAATCAGCATTGCAAGTGCTTAGTGCTCGCTTACAAAAGTAGCATATACCGTATAACTCCGAAAATAGTTTGAATTTTAAAAACTACCCTTTGATCATATTTTCAAGACTAATAATTATAAAAAAATAAGGATCTGCTTAGAATTTTGAATAGCCCCTTAAATTGTTGCTATGCTGATCTGAACACCTGTCTTGTGCTCCCTTGCAAAAGTACCTCTAAAACTCAAAAAATAGTTTAAAGTGTAAAATATCGTTTGGTGACAATATTTTTAAAACATACTCGTACGAGGGGTGCCTTTTATATTTCGGGATTAGAGAACAAAAACAAATATTAATCATCGAAAATCACTTTATTGTTTTTCAAAATATTCTCCATTAAGATCTATACACTTTTGCATGCGTTTGAACCAATTGTCGAAGCACTTTTGCCACTCTGATTGAGGTATCTCCAAAACATGCATTCTGAATGCCGCAACCGCTTCTTCGGGCGTCGAAAATCGTTGTCCACGCAGTTTATTCTTCACGGTTGGGAATAAAAAGAAGTCATTCGGTGCCAAGTCAGGACTATACGGCGGATGACCCATCAAATCGATGTTTTGGGTGCTCAAAAATGCAGTTGTTTGAGCCGATGTGTGAGAGCTCGCATTGTCGTGGTGAAGAGTGATCCGTCTTCGGCGGTTGGTTTTCCTGATTTCTTGGAAGACAACTGGCAAACAAATGGTTGTGTACCACTCAGAGTTGACTGTTCTGCGTTGTTCTAGTGGTACAGTTGCGACATGTCCATATTTTCCGAAAAAAACAGGCGACCATTTGCTTAGAAGTGCTTCGTGCGCGAACAACTTTTGTTGGATTTGGCTCATCTTGAAACACCCATACAGTCGACTGCTGTTTACTTTCGGGCTCATACGCGTAAATCCACGATTCATCACCTGTCACGATGTCATAGACGTGTTTCGAAGCACCGCGATCGTATTTTTTGAGCATTTCCTTCGACCAATCGACACGAGCCTTTTTTTGAGCGATTGACAAATTGTGTGGGATCCAACGCGAACAAATTTTTTTGACAGTCAAATGTTTATGCAATATTGAATGTATGCTGGTCCCACTTATGCCTAAGGTTGCCTCAATCTCACGATAGGTAACATGACGATCTTGCAATATCAGTTCGCGCACAGCATCAATGGTTTTCGGAACAACAGCTGATTTCGGACGACCTTCACGAAATTCGTCTTGGAGTGAACTACGACCACGATTGAATTCACCATACCATCGGTAAACACTGGTCCTTGATGGAGCTTCATCGCCAAAAATTGAATTAGGTTCATCCATGCACTGTTGCTGTGTTAATTCACGTCGAAAGTTGTAAAAAATAATCGCACGAAAATGTTCACGATTTAATTCCATTTTTAGACCGAGATGAATCTTTTAAGTTACTATAAACAACACAAATAGCGGTCGTATGTCAAAACGTTCTGAGTACGTATAAGCCAACAAATGTCAAACTTTGCGATAGAGCTTTCAGTTGACAGATTGCAACACCAGGGTTGCCAAATCCCGAAATATAAAAGGCACCCTACGTATATCTATAAAATAATACAGAAAATTTTTGCTTGGTTTACAGTAGATAGCCCCCTTAAGAGCAAATTTCAGAGAAGCAACAAATGCACAAAATATATATTTGCATAATTTTAGTAAAATAGTTACTACAAATAAATTAAAATTAAAAAAAAAATTTAATTTACAACCACCTCTAGCCACAGACATACATGCATTTGTAAGAAATTGACGATGAAATGGGGAAAAAATGGCGGTGATATATTGGATAACATTTATCAGGATTAAGTTTCAATTTATTTGCACTCGAAATAATAAATGCACAATATATTTTCCTCAAAGCAATTTGTCAACTGCTTAGAAAGTTAAGAGAGAAGATTAAATTTTTTTTTTCTTTTAGAGACAGAAGTTGAAGTGAAAATGTAGCAGCAAAATAATCAAATAATCTTGATAGTTTATTTTTATATCTACGACGAATACTTAAGATGTTCAAAATGCTACCTCATAAAATGAGTCACATAAATATAGACTTAAGCGCAACTGGCTTAAGAGGGGTCTTTTTCAAGAAGCATGTTTAAAAAAATAAAAGTTTTTCTAGAAGTTTCTTAACGTAAAAACTTCTTTAGGCACTTTAAACACTTCTTTAGATCGGGGTTAAGTTATAAATTTACATCAGCACTGTTAACATCAGCAATGTTAATGTTAGCAATGTTACATCGTCACTACTGTTAATATCATCACTGTTAACGTTAGCACTGTTAAGGCCAGCATTCTGATTCAGCTACCAGGCAAGCAGAAAACAGCAACGTTTATGTGTTTTTTGTATTGGACACCCCTAGAAGGAGTAGGTGTGTTGTGATGAAATTTTAAAGAGCAAAAAATAATAGCTTATTATTTGCTTATTATCAGCTTATATATTTGACCCTTCTAAGGATCTATTAGGGAGAGATATGAACAATAATCGATAGGTTTTGTGTTTTTTGTATGATGACCCCTAGAAGTGGGGTAAACATGGGGTAAATTTATCCAGAAGAAATGTTGAAAGGTAAAAAGTAATAGAACCAGTTCACATATTTGACCCCTCTACAGATCAATTCAGGAGTGATATAAACTATCAATCAACAGTTTATGTATTTTTGATATGGGGACCCTCAGAAGGATGACAGATAGAGGGCGGGAGTATTCAAAAGAAATGTTGAAGGACACAAAACAATAGAACTAGTTGCTATATTACATGGATTTCAGAGCACTGCATGAATATATTCATCAAGTGAATATACCCTGACTCTCTGCTGTAACAATCAACATCAAAAAACAACAGGCCTTGTAACAACAGGTCGTGTAGCGCAAGAGAATACCTTTTTATTTGTTCTCTGTTCACTTTTCATACACTCTGGCACTGAGGTGAGCTTGCGATCTACGTGTTGTTTCAGTTTTTTCTCTGATCACTTAATAAACTACACGAATACTCAGGAATCTGCTGCAGTGACCTCAATAAGAGTTAATATGTTGGGTTTTCCCCGTAATAAGCTGTTTGTTATTCTTAAGGGGGTCTTCTCATTGAGCAACTTTTTTTTCAACTTTTTTTTGCATTTATTTATAGCTTGGGTAGTTGTGAATATGCCCCTAAAAGGATTTTTAGAAATTCGAAATACTTTAGAAGATACAGCCTTTTTTGTGAAGCAAGGTCTGATGGACAATAAGGTGATGGAGGTAATAAAACCAGCTTACGAAGCGCTGTCGGCAGATAATTTGCTTGAAAGATGCCTTGGATCTGAAACTCAGAATTCCAATGAGTCCTACAATTCTGTTCTTTGGTCACTTTCGCCCAAACACATCAACTCAGGCGCACGCACCATCGAAGTGGCCAATTTCATTGCAACGTGCCTCTTCAACGACGGTTTTATACCCATACTTGAAATTATGGGTTTGATGGGTATTGCGATTGGCAAAAACGCATACGAATACGCACTATCTCGCAATGAAGACAGATTGAACCGATCAGAGACTCGAGCTGCGGCATCATCAAAAGCTGGCAGAACGGCTCGCAGATCAGAGAGGGCAGCAGAAAGCAGTTTCTACGAAAAAGAGGAAGGTGGCCTGTATGGAGCTGGAATCGCCGACTAATATTTGTAAGTAAAAATTGTCAGCTCTTTAAAACTGCATTTAAACATTTTTGATTTTTTTTTTTTTTTCCCCCAAAAAAATTACTTCAAACTTTAAACGCGTTTATCTCGAACCCACGTTTTTCGAACTGGCGGCCATGATATCTACAGTTCAACTGAACCGATTTTCATGAAACAAAGTGGAATCGACGCAGAATTGTCACCATTCTCGGATGAACCTCGACCATAATTTTAAAAAATTTTTTACTATTTTTTTTTTACACTAAACTACAAAAAAAAAAACCCGAAATTGAAATTTTTTTTTTTGAATGGCCGCCATTTTGTCAAAAAAAATCACAAAATTAAGCTTGAGGTTCACCCGAGAATTACATCTATACTGATTATAACCCCGTTTTTTTTTTCATTTCAGACGCTCCGGAGACCCGGAATCGTGGCCGCCGTGACGACACCTTTTTTTTCACCACCAACTTTGAAGTCTCATTACTTTTTGAACAGCCCACGTATCGAGGCAAAAAAAAATTTTTTATTTACTTTGAACCTTTTGTAATACAATAAATAAAAAAAGTTTTCAATTATTCTTTGCGTTTTCAAATAAGAATTTTTTTAAAAAGGGTCAAAAAAACGGGTTTTG
Source organism: Coremacera marginata (assembly GCA_914767935.1). Taxonomy (NCBI): domain Eukaryota; kingdom Metazoa; phylum Arthropoda; class Insecta; order Diptera; family Sciomyzidae; genus Coremacera; species Coremacera marginata. The sequence goes on along the minus strand of OU612047.1, from coordinate 137,354,440 downwards.
AATGAGAAGACCGCCTTAATGCATATTTGTGTTATTTTTTGTTGCTTTTTTTCGCTACCTTCCATACAAAAAACACAAACACTGTCGAAAATATTTGATATCGGCCGTAACTGAACTCCTAAAGGGGTCAAGTATATGAGTTGATCCTATTATTTTTTGCCCCTCAACATTTCTTCCGAACACATCTGCCCCCTATCTGCCACCCTTCTTTGGATCACAGTACAAAAAACATCTATTTTCTACGAACGAACGAATAAAAAAATTTTCGCTAAATATTCAGGGTATGAACACTGATATTTTTGTTATTTTTTATTGCTTTATTTGCTACCTATGGGTGTTAGTAAAGCATCGTGCTCTTATTCTCTTCGTTTCTTATATCTGAATAAAACAAAAAGAGTGTATGAGTAGGTATGAGCAAAGCAGAAAAGGTATAGAGGACATTTTTTTATTCTATAGCAAGATAATATATTCTGGGAGGCGAATAAGCATACTCATGCAGGGCTCTAATAGATATAATATATATAGATATAGATATATAGATACATAGATATAAGCTACGAGTATATTTTTTTAATTTTTCATGAAATATGTGACGAACCTTTGTCTTGCCGAGGTATCACTCGCCGGTGTCCAGGGTTCGTTCACAAACAATTTAATACACGGGGTTAAGTCTAGTTTATCGATTCTTGATGTTTTATTATAAAATAGATAATTTTAAAATAAAAATATAATATATCTGTAAATTTGAGTTCACGACTGATAATGATAAATTTGTATTTCATTTACTTAGAGTCAGTTTTCCTCAATATTTGGTCATTTCATTACACTGTTCGATCCGAGTTTCTTAGTGGCCTGATGTACCGATGTCATCCATCGTCAGCTGTTTGAATCGTCAACCGTTCTGGCGCAGCGCGTGGGCAAGTCTTAGGACAGAATCGTCCGCTTCAATTGCACAACGCGTGGGTATGACTTAGGATAGAAACGTCGTCCTCAATGGCACAACGCGTGGGTAGGACTTAGAACAGAAACGTCGTCCTCAATGGCAGAACGCATGGACTTAGAATAGGAACGTCGTCCTCAATGGCACAACGCGTGGGTAGGACTTAGAATGAAAAGGTCGTCCTCAATGGCCCAACGCGTAGGTAAAAGGATTATTAGGAGGAAGGTTTATCAGGAGCTAATTCACCCCAGCTTGACTGCACAGTCATGGTGTGTTGAGTTTATGTTTCAGCTGTTTCGTTGTTCTTGACATACCGCTTTTCACCTCGGGCTAGTATTGCCATCCAGGAGAAATTAATTAAGGTGTATGTTAGATGTTGCTTATTCAACACAGTGCTGCTTCAGTATTTAACTACCCCAGTTATAGTTGTTTTATTTACTTGTGATCATGGTGTAAGAAAACCAGGTGAAAGCGTTTTTTTCACCTCTCTCACAAAAATTGTACCCGCATCTGTCAAAAACAGCAGAAATAAATGGCTGCGTTCAGCAGGTACAATCATGTTGCAATCATTGGCTGCATTCAGCGGAAAATTTGCTACGTAGCTGTTGAACAACTTTCGGGCTGAATGGTATGTTGCATAAAGTGCTCGCACAACACGTTCCCTGAGCGGTCGCCATCTTAGGTAGCGAAAATATTTTATGCTACTTCAGTTGAGCGGCTTACGCTTACTTTATTTTGACAGATAAATATACCAAATATTAAATTTATTAATTACTAAATTACTAAATTGCTTAGTAGTGCTTTTAATTAAAACTATTCGTTTGAAACGTGTGCACACAGAACATAAAAAAAATAAATTTGAGACAAAAAGCATTTATTGTCGAACAGCTGTTTGCCGTTTCGAAAAAAAAATAGTTCAGCAGAAAGTATCACTTTATGCATGGCAGAATTATAAGGTAGGGCCGTTTGGCTCAGTGTCCTCACGCGTCAACGAATAGTGGATTATGAAAAGGTTGGTAAGTTGTCAAATCGACGAATTTACAAGGAATTGCAAATTAAGAAAAGTTTTTATGTTTCCAAGTTGCAAGTAGTGCGGTCACATGTGTTAAATTTGTGATAGTTTGAGTGAAAATATTATTAAAACAGTGTAATTACAACTTTAAAATGTGAAAGAAGTCTTAAATTGGCAAAAAAAAAACTGTACAAATTTTAACCTAAAATCGACTGCGAAACATGAACATAAAGAAACGTGAGATGAACAGCTGATTTTGACATCTAGCCCGCTTTATTCTGCTTTCATTCCTCTCCGAGTCGGCCCTATCTTATAATTCTGCCATGACTTTATGCTACTTCGCTACCTGAGCGCTCTTTCGGATAGAATGCAGCCATTATAAGGTTATCCAGATATTTGACATACCCTTATTTTATGTAAACAAAAGACACAGATATTATAGGTTTAATAAATGGAAATAAATATTTCGGAAAAATATGAATTTTTTATTTTTCCCAAGTAAAGAATATATCTTAAATTAATTTGAAAATTTAAAATTTTAACAAACAAAATATATTTTTAATGTGTAATAAGTATAAAATTAGTTCAAACAATAATTCGATTTACTATGATATTTAAAGATTCAATAGAGTTTTCATAGCACAATGACCATGCGCATTCTCTGTATATGTAAACCTGCGTAGTAGTAATTCAAATTTTTGTAGCTACATTCTAAATTTTACATACGTATTAATAACAACAACAATACAAGCCGTTACTGAGAAATATTCGTAAAACAATGCATTCCAAGAAACAACACGATGTTGCGTTCGTGATTTCGGCACGAACAACAGCAACAACCATAAGAACGTCAGCAACAACTGAAGCATCAATGCATGATTTTTCTTATTATACAGATATAAGATATAACTGATTTTTGACATATATTTTATCTTTTTAAGATGAATATTAAAGGCTGGAAAAAATTTGTGGAATTCTACGTAATTCTACGTCAAAAATATTTTTTAGTTCTTGAAAAAATGACAATGGTTATATCACGAAACACTTAGAAGACATATCAACACAACCATTAACTATAAAATATAGTTTTAAATATAATATAAAAAAAAAATTCTAAAAAACACTATTTTTCTACTTTTGGTTAAAGAAACTATTTTAAACTATTTTGAAAACAATATTCCAATAAATTTTACATATAAACTGACTATAGTTTTTACTTTTTTTTACTCAAATATAAAAAAAAAACATATACATATGTAATAAAAATATTCATTCACTCTGTATGAAATGCGTACAACATTCAGAAGTTTTATATTTCCAATATTATTTTACGTCTAAAATGTGACCATAAATTTTTAAAGCTCATAATATTTTGGTTCAACACAAGCAAGTATTTCAAAAAGTAGTAGTCAAATGTATCTTTATTGGTTTGTACTATGAAAAGTATGATATTCCGGCAACTGCGTGATTTTTATGTCCTTAAAAAATTGCTCTTTTGCTCTCCTCTTCATATAAGAGTATGCATTCTTGTGAGTAGACGTCAAATATCTGGACAACCTTATAATAATTGAATCATGCGGAAATGTTGTTGTCGTCGTTAATGTGTTTAAGCTATTATTCTTGTAAGTTGACGTCAAATATCTGAACAACCTAATAATAATTGAATAATGTGTACAACATATTGTGTCTTTGATCAGGCATCAGTTTACGTTCCTTTTTTATTTCTGTGAACACAATTGTTTTAAAAGTGATCAAATAGGGGAAGAATTGTGTTTTCTCGTCATATTTTGCGTTATTTATTTCATTTGTTATAAAAGCACACTTATTCTAAAAAAGACAAATTTTTAACTGAAAATATTCAATACGTTGAGCAAATGTATCAAAAATATAAAGTGCGGCGAAAGACAGACATTTTTATGTACATGTTGTGATTAGACACTGATATTTTTTCGTTCAGCAGACACACACTAACCGATTGCACAAAAGTTGTACCTGCTGAACGCAGCCAATAAAATTTGGCACTAATCAACAGTTGCTCTCACCCTGTCAGAATTTTTTGACAGACCAGGGGCAATTTAAAGTGTGGTGAAAAATTTGCTTCCACCTGGTTTTCTTACACCATGCTGGTGATGTATTAAGAGGTATTCCGATAGTGAGTATACATAAATGAAATAAATGTGATGTGTAAAAATAAAAGATTTAATTCATGATTTAGTTAATGATCCAAATAAGGCAAGAAGGTATTTTAATAAATTTCAGCAGAATGAAAAGAGGTCATGACTGGTACTGGGTGTGCATCTAGTGTGTGCGGAAATGAGTTCCGACTTCCACCTTCACAAATATTATTCGAATATTTGTACGATTGAAGTCACCGTAGATAATGATTGCATCTTCCTCTTTCAATGTCGTGGCTATACTTATTAGATTTAATTTATTTACTTTTGTCACCAAGTTAAACACTTTTTTGTTAATTTCTTATAGTCTCATTGTAATTTATAATTTTTATTTTTACGAACGCAAAATTGAACGAATAAAAAAGTTAAACAGTATTTGGAAATGACAAATTTTAAAATAATACAAAAATTTTCGTTGTCAAAATAAATTCAAATGAATAAAATGTTGCTGTATCTCATTGCAGTCCAGCACTAAATTATGTTTAATATCAATGTTAAGCCGGTTACTTATGAAAAAAAAATTTAACCTGCCAGCCTTCTTGAAAAACCTGCTCTAAGTTTTCCAAACAAAATGAAACAGTTAAACTTGCTACCATGTGTGGAGCACATATTTGCAACATGCCGCAAGCAATTTCTCATGACAGGATATGCCAATAGTTTATATTCTCTAATACAGCTATTAATAGCTTTTAACTATACATAACTAAACTGTCAATTTTATTATTCTGATTAATTGTTAGATACTCGTACGTAGTGGTTGTTATTTTAATAGTGAAATCGGCAAAAACCTCCACAAAATCGAAGTAATTCATTTATTTTAAATGCCAACATTATTTGCCTTTCCCAACACTGCTGCTGTTGTTGTTTTTGCAGGTATTAAATCGATTCCTGATGCGGAATGTTTGTTAACATTTATTAGGAAAGAAGAGCACGCTTCCATAAAAATTAATTGTTTCAATTATTTGCCGAAGTTTTTCTAATTTTTAAGCCATTTATGCTTTGACTTTGCGGCATGTTCAATGTTTAATGCAACTGGCTTGGTTGTAAGAGGCGTTAATTTCAATTGATTGCCGAGAGGTGTCGCTCTATGCTCATTCAGGGCGTGTATTTTATTCGCAATTTTTTAAATAAATATGTTGATTAATTTTCACTGATTTGACAGCGAATGCAACAACGGCTTAAATTAGTTTTAATAATAATGACAGCAAAATGGGCGTAACAGTACAGTAGGCTTGAAACTTATTGAAATATGGCTGAACTTAATCAATGTAACACGCAACAGTTGCACACGCTCAAGTTTATAGATGTGCAATTTAAGGCGCTTTTCAGTTTTCAGATGATTTAAAATGAATTCTTGACCAAGCGCTGTGGATGTGTGTATTATTTCTTTGATCAGGCGATTAAATGTTTGTGTTATTTTGAGATATTTATAAATTTTCATGTATTTTTAAGAGCATTTCGAATTTTTTCCCCGCCTTAAAAACATTTCTAAGAGTGGTTTTTGTTTAAGTTAATTGTTGGTTTGCTAACTCAGCCCATTTGACCTTGAGAAAATTAAAATTTTTTTTTTTGCCATATCATTAAAACATACTTCATATATGTATTCTTTAAACGTTACAACAGTATTATCTATGCTGAGCACAAACGTAGATAAACATGCAAAGAGGAAGCAACGACCGACAAACACAATGAGAGACAGATAGACTGGCAGAAAGACAGATATACAGACAAGATAAACACATGTGTTGCATAAAAAAAAAAAAAAATTAAAAGAATTGAAGACATTCCTTCAAGAAAAAAAAACAAGACTTTTCGGAATAAACGTGTAATACAAAAAAAATTCTGTGTGTTATTTATTGGAATAGAATTAAATAAAAAGCAGGAAGTTATAGAAAACTTTCATTGTATAAAAACATTAATTAAAAGAAATAAATTATTTCAAAGATCAAAACAGCTGAGAAATAAATTACAATACTACTGTTTTAAGTGTATTCATAAGGTTCAAATTAGTTAATAACTTTATATGAACTATAATATATACAAAAATTTGAATAAACTTTTATGATTTCCTCAGAAATTTTGCCAAAAATAACTCAAATAATGCGTGAAGTTAGCTCTGCCATTTTTGATTTATGAGTTGCAAAGCAATGTGCTGTGTTGTGCCCGATATGTGCTATCATGTGCCGTATTGGAGACAAAATGTATTCCTATCGTTTAAGTTTTATGAGTTGCTTTAATGGCAACGATTCTATAGTTCTAACAGCTTATGACTGCTGATGAATTTCGATGGCTTATGACTTCAATGCGGATTTCAATCAATTGAAGTGAATGCTAGGTTAATGGTAGCAATGCATGCATTTCAAAAAAAAATTATTTATGAAACAAAAATGCAAATTTTCAACACATTACAGCAAAATGTATGCTCTGATGTGCACCATTTCCATTTGCTGAAAAAAATTACCGGCGTAGCTAACACATCACATAATGGAGCAAGCATAATTTTTTCCAAATGCGGTACATGATAGCACACCTTGGGCACATTGCAGCACATATCATATTTTTACTTTTTTTAATTAAAACTTAAGAGTCTTAAAAAAGAGCGATCTTACTTTATGCGTATAAATTAAAACCTAAATAATTAGATTAACACTAAGACACAAGGTTTTTTTTATAAAAATAGCTTGCCATACTTTGCATCTGACAAAAGCAGCAGCACCAACACAAAAATAACCACCACCACCACCATCATCACCAAAGCAAATAATAACAAAGAATTCTAACCAACCATTCTTCTATGCAACGAAACGAAGTGTGCAACACTTGAGTCAACACGACAAAGTGCAACAGACGATGTCGCAATGAATGATGAGAAGAACAATTGGCCAACGCCAACAAGCAACACGTGACAAAATGTTGTAAAAAAAAAGAAAAAAAATGCATGCATGCGTTTGGTTTATGATGACAGAAAGCAAAGGGTGCAAAAATGAGCCACTTATTAAAAATTTATATTAAATGTTTGGTTAAAGAATTGAAGAGGCTGTGGAGTGCAGAAACAGAGAACACAACATGATATAAAGTTGAGTGTTGAGCAGGGATGATATTTGGGGGCTTTTAGGGCTTTTTTGAGCCCTTTTTAATTGTAAAAACCCCGAGGCCCTTTTTAGTCGTTTAAGGCCCTTTTGAAAAAATTTAACATAAAAAAAAATAATCGCACTTTTTAACAAGAATAGTTTAATGGTTGATGTCTGTTGACAACATTTATGTACTTCGCAACCGTTATACAAAATTTTAAATTTGGAGGTAGAAAATGGAGGTAGGAAATATCGTCCACAAAAAAATGGCACAAAAAATAAAATTAAAGATCACTAAAACTAAAAATGTCAAAACAAAAAAAATGTAAAAAAAATGTAAAAAAAACACCCAATAAAAACGAAAAATGCCCAAAATTTTGGAGAAATTGCCTAAAATGCAATCTTGCGGTGTCGGAATGCTTGACAAAAATAAGATCTCTTGACTTTATTAAATAAATGAAAATATCTGGAGAAAGAAATAAATATTATTCATAAGTAGTAAGGTATGACTATCGCGGGACGGGGACTGATTTTGACTAAAAACTTTTAATTTTTTTAAAAACATGATGATCGAGTGATAGTAATAGTTATAACCATATCACTAGTAGTCAATATGAACTATCACTCGAAAACAAAAAGTGAAATAGTCCTAAAAAATTAGGTGATTTTTGTATTGCAAATAGCCAAACCAAAAAACGAAATTTCGCTCAAAACCGTGCAAAACCGCATAATTTTTTTGGCGGTTTCAAAACGAAAATTAACCGAATTTTGTATGGAGAAATTTTGGGGGATTCTTATTCAAAGTCTATATTTCCTTTAGCCTTTTTAATGTTCTCATTAAAATAAGTTCCGTTGTATACAGCCATGATCACATAAATGCATACTTTTTAGCAATATCAACTACAAATTTAGTTTGTTTTCCAAGTTATATGAAAAGAGCGAGCTCTATAGGCTCCATCGTAGTCCTGACAATGCCTTAATATACGTACAAATGAATCCATTTTGTTATCAATTCAATATCAACGCTAAGAAAATCAGGCCAGTACCATCTCTCTACACCCTGATAAAGTTTTGGTGGCAAATTTTAGACTTATTTCTTGGCGATTGTTTTGTCATCTAATCAGATGTAATTTGACTTCATTTTCTTCTTGCAAAATTCTTTAGTCTAAAATTGTGGTCATTTATGAAACTATTTTTTGTTAAATTCAGCCATGCCTCAATATATTTTTTGACCGGAGTGCATTTTTTCTACTCAATTAATCAATGAGAAGAGTCTGCATTATATTTCTCATCCATTTCTGACATTCTACGACTATTTAAAGTATGTTGCTTTGCAATTTTTGCTAAAAATGTTGACTGTTGACATGACCGTGTGACCATAAAAAAGGTCTTCAATATTGAATTGCCACTTTTTATAACCAAAAGCCCTATTAACGTCAAATTGGCCCAATTCTTGTTTGAATTCTGACCCTTTTCCAACTAAGCCAATATCATCCCTGGTGTTGAGTGGAAATATATAGAAAATAAGAAACTAACTTGTTTTTTAAAACAACTAATTAAAAAACTAATTTAAAATAAACTAGTGTATGAACAACTTTGAATTATATTAAGGCGGCATCCACTTCAATTCTAAAAAGCTTTTTTTCCATTATTTATGAAGTAATTAAAATACTACTTAAAAACAAGTGGTTGATAAACTACTTTGAATTATATTAAGGCGGCAACTACTCTGATTTTGGCATGTTTTAATCGCAAATTTTTATTAGATTACAAGTTTATATATATTTAACCATGTTTTCTTCATCAAATATTATTAACTTTAGGCTTCACTAACATTTTGTTTCAAGAAGACATATCTTTTGAGCTGCAAGACAGAAGTGGTAAATACACTTTAAACTGATAGACTGCCTCAAACCCTTGTGAAACGATTAAAAATTCTTTATTATTTAAGATATTCAAATTAGAAACTGGTAGTGTTTAGCACACATTGCACAATTTGGACTCTGTACGGAAATTGATTGCTTAACCATTCAGCAAACACCTCATCACTTCAGTAGTAAAGACGCACGCCTTTCCCTACGTAGCGTCGAGTCTGCTCCATCACTTCATTGCGATTGACACTTAAAATAAACACTAAGCAAAATATCGGTGTGTCCATCGACCATGATTGATGGATTACCTCATATTTTGAAATGAAGCATCAAAATGCTGTCTTGTGTTAAATAACAGGCGCAGTATCCATACAATTCCGATCAATTGGATCGGCACCTTCGCTCATATACCCAGGCGGTAGCGTGCCCGTTTTTGGAAACTGCTTCCGTAAACTGCATTCACGTAATGAATTTATGTATATATTTTTAATATATACACAGCCAAATAAATTATCTCTTTGCTGCATAGAAATTTAAAATTGTTGTGCTTTTATATTCATCTTCAGTAAGTGAAATATTAACTAGTTTTCAATTGATTTATTTTAAAGTAGTTAAAAAATAATTCAAATTTAACTAATTTAACAAGTAGTTGAAAATATATGCAGACGAAAGTCAATTGACTTATTTAGCGGACATCACCATACAAAATATGTTAGTTCGTTCTATGGAAAAATGTCAGGATTTCAACTAGTTGTGGTTGACAAAAAACTACTTTTTCAACTACTTTTAAATTAGTTGATTTTTCTACAGGGTACTTTTGAATCACTGAAGCATACAGGGCATTTTTTCCTTAAACTTAACAAAAGGTACGGTTTTTATCTTAAGGCCCTAGAGCTTTTCTTACCTTGTTCTAATTTTTTTCGAACTTTAACGTTACTCAAACTAAATTAAACTGAATTTTAATATTCAACTTTAAACTCTGCGTTCCAAGCCCTAAACTTCAACTCTAAATTTACAGGCAAATTAACAATAAAAAACCAGTATTTTTTATATTTCTATGTGTTTGCTGTAATTTTTTGATTTCAAAACAGAATTTGAAGTTGAAAAAAAAAAACAAAATTTGTCAATGAAATTGTCAATTTATGAAAAGCAGCTGACAAATTTTATCGAAATTTTTTATTTTTGATTAAGAGACTTTTAATTTAAATCGTAAATAGTTTTTAAAATCCACAAATGTCTTGAAATTTGAGACATTAAGCTTTGATCTTCAATATAAATACTGGCTATGAAATTTAGAAATTTAAAAAATCAGATGAAAACCACGCCTACCTCTCATACAGTGTCTTTAATTAAAACGTAAAATCTCTTAAAAATCCACATAAATTAAAGAAATGTCTTAAAATTTTGCACATAAACTTTAGTATTTAATATAAGCGATCTCTATGATATATGGCCCAATCGGATGACAACCACGCCCACTTCCTATACAAAGTGGCTTTATTTTAAAAGTAAAATCGCTTTAAAATCCACAAAAATTAAAGAAATGTCTTTCACATTAGATTTGATATATAATATAAACAATCTCTATGATATTTGGCAAAATCGGTTCAAAACCACGCCTACCTCCCATACAAAGTAGCTATTTTAACCGAAAAATCTCTTCAAAATCCACAAACAATACTGGCTATGAAATTTAGAAATTGAAATAATCGGATGAAGACCACGCCTACCTCCCATACAGTGTCTTTAATTAAAACGTAAAATCTCTTAAAAATCCACATAAATTAAAGAAATGTCTTAAAATTTTGCACATAAACTTTAGTATTTAATATAAGCGATCTCTATGATATATGACCCAATCGGATGACAACCACGCCTACTTCCTATGCAAAGTGGCTTTATTTTAAAAGTAAAATATATTTAAAATCCACAAAAATTAAAGAAATGTCTTGCACATTAGATTTGATATATAATATAAACAATCTCTATGATATTTGGCAAAATCGGTTCAAAACCACGCCTACCTCCCATACAAACTAACTATTTTAACCAAAAAATCTCTTCAAAATCCACAAACAATACTGGCTATGAAACTTAGAAATTTAAATAATCGGATGAAAACCACGCCTACCTCCCATACAGTGTCTTTAATTAAAACGTAAAATCTCTGTAAAATTCACATAAATTAAAGAAATGTCTTAAAATTTTGCACATAAACTTTAGTATTTAATATAAGACATCTCTATGATATATGACCAGATCGGAAGACAACCACGCCCACTTCCTATACAAAGTGGCTTTATTTTAAAAGTA